>CAUYQG010151378.1:0-60022 GCA_963574415.1 Tarsius wallacei | reverse complement strand
GGATTGCCTGAGCCCGCGGGTTCGAGACCCGCCTGGGCAAGCGAGACCTCATCTCTACAATAAATCAAAAAATTAGCCGGGCGTGGTAGCGCGCGCCTGTAGTTCCAGCTACTCGGAAGGCTGAGGCGGAAGGATCGCTGGAGCCCAGCAAGTCGAGGCTGCGGTGGCCGGGAGCGGCCACTGCACTCCAGTCTGGGCGACAGAGTGAGACTCTCACCAAAAAAAAAAAAAAAAAAACTCTAATAAGGTTATTCTGTCTACATTGGCAGATTGGTAGTAGGACAGCCATTAGTTTTCCTCATAGCAGGTTTTTAATTGTTAACACTGTATAGCTTTTGTGTAGTTTTTTGTTTGTTTGTTTAATGTCATTTATTTATTTATTTACTTACTTATTTTTGAGTTGAGATCTCACTCTGTTGCCCAGGCTGGAGTGTAGAGGCATGATCACCACAGCTGATTGCAGCCTCAGCCTCCCAGGCTCAATAATCCTCCCAGTTCAGCCTCCAGACTAGCTGGGACTATAGGTGCATACCACCATGCCCAGCTAATTTATTTTTATTTTTTGTAGAGACGAGGTCTCGCTATGTTGGCTATGCTGTCTCAGACTCCTGAGTTTGAGCAATCCTACCGCCTCAGTCTCCCAAAGTGCTGGGATTACAGGTGTGAGCCGCCACACCCAGGCTGTTTGTTTTTCTTTGCATTCTCATCACTCCAAAGACTATAAGCTCCAAGACAACTTGGGTATGTTTGTCTTATTGAACAGCACTTTATTCCACAGGACCCAGCATAGTGCTTGCTGCACCTAAGTTCTCAAAAATAAAAGATAACTTTAATTATTCATTTGACCAGAATGAGTTCTAAGTGGCTATTAGTGGCTAGACACTGCCCAAGTTCCTGAAGATACAGAGGTATAGTAGCAGGCTCTGACTTGGAGGATCTATGAGCCTGAAATAAGGCTAAGATGAACAGGGAACAAAGTGATCTTTGCCACAAGATATTTGAGCATGATCTTCATGTAGGTGGACTAAGTGATTTCCTAGTGCATAGGATAAATTATCCAAGTTCAGTATAATAACAAACACTGAGCATTATATATTTTTCATCTACTATATCATTATCATTTGAACCTCAAAGTGATTCTGCAAGGTAGATATTATTAACCCTATTTTACAAATGAGGAAACTAAGTTTCAGAGAGTCTAATCAGACAAGTACTGAACCATGTGACTGAATCATAAGCTCCTGAACCTGCATCTTCTGACTTCACTTTTAATATTAGACTTCTTTATACTTAAATACTCCTTTATTTTAAGACAGAATGGAGTCCAATAGAGTAAGAAGTGGCACTAGAGAGATAAAAGCATTATTTTCAGAATAATGACACTTCCCTGCCCCTTCTAGAGCTACTGGTCAGGGTCAAGTATTAGGCCTGGCTGTAAAATATAGATTCTTTCCTGGCCGGTAAGTACAATTTCTGACCTTGCTGACTGAATTTATTCTATGGTCTATAGCCTAGGCAAGAAGAACACTGCTTGAGAACATTTGTTCCACTACATTTTTAAAACCTCTGCCAGATGTACACATACAAAAAAGTATTTAGTGTTTTGTTGTAATCAAGAGTCAAGACAAACTAACAGCCAATTCAGAAGCTAGTATTGCTGCTGATGCTGTTGTTTCTATGCCTGTTTTTTATCCCCTTTATCTTTAAATTTAGAGTTTCTTTTCCTTGCTCATTTTATGTAAGTTCCATCCCACCTGCAGCCAACTCTAAAGAGAGATATTCAGATCTTTAAGATAAAGGCCTCTTAATATCAGATCATACCACAAAATATAGTTTATAATCTTTATGATAACAATGGTAAGAATATTATATGGTATTATTAATTTTATTTTTAATTATGAAATAAAAAAGCAACTTTGTTTCTCATCCAATAATAAATATCTTGCATTTCATTTAAGCAATATAAGATGTAGGAAGGCAAAATGTGGAGAAAATACTAAATGTCAATATATATAAAATTTTACATAACACTTATAGCCAAGGTACACTTTATCTCACTGAATTTAAACATAACAATACTTCATTTTATATATTCACTTCCTGATATTGTTGAAAGTCATAGGCATCTCATGCTAATATGCACAGCAAAAGAAATGTTTTTCCTTAAAAAGACAAAATGGTTAATAGATGTTTAAACTAAATGATAAAATAAGGCCAGAAAATGTATCTAACTTTGATAGTTATAGATAGCGAAACAAACCAGAGTTATAGTTATTAAAATAAATACTCTTTTTACGCAGCAGAACACTGGCATGTTTCCGTCCATTTCGGTTTTCAACATGGCAGGTATAATTCGCCAGGTCAGCTTCCACCACTGAATCAAAGATGAGTGCCAACTCAACTTCTTTTTCTCCAAGATGTTCTTTAAGGAGCCTGAAATAAAGATAGTATTCTTGGTTGAATTGACTTGACTGGGAAGAAAGCAACCATGTAAATACTACAGATGATTACACAGGTCACACAGGTCTCTGGGGAGTATGGAGAGTCCTGGCTGGATGTATGTGTCGGTTGGACCTCCAACAAGAAAATATAGAAGAGGCTCTTGACATGAAGTTCAGATGGAAAAGAAAAGAAGTGAGAAATTCACTCAGTAAAATGAAACATTAACATGCTTTGATAAGTGAACATGCTTTAATAAGTGAAAACATGCTTTGGTAAGTGAACATTAACATGCTTTGATAAGTGAACATGCTTTGATAAGTGAAGTCAACATTATTTGTGTGGCAAACAGGAAGAAACACTGAGTTTATAAAAACTAATTGGATTTTTGAACCATGGCATGAAGGGAGAAATCTGTGGCAGTATAGGTTTTGTGCAAGAGGTGGTTAGTGACCTTGTATTTTCAGATATCAGTGCTAAGTCTATTCTCTGCTCTTCTTGTGGCTTTTATCCAGTGCAGTCATGTGTCCTGAGCCCTAATCTCCTAATGATGCCAAGATGCCCATAACCCTGATTTATCCTGATATTGCTTATTATTTGTCTTGCTGTTTTCTGCTCTCACAGAAGTCCCTTGTGACATTTTCTTCTAGTCCTGCTCGTCCTTCCTCCCTTCTTCCCTCCCTCCCTCCTTTTTCTTTTCTCCTTCCTTCCTTCTTTTTTAGTTGCAAATAGCCTTGAATGGCCAGAAACAGGTGTTATTCACAGAGGGGTTGAATTGCTAGGATTCTTTCCCAAGGCATGCACCTCCTTTTTTTTTGTAGAGTTATATTTTCACTAATGACCAGCTACCTTCTAGGTGGAATAAAAGTGGGTACCCTCATGACTTTTCCGTCTCCTGACTTTGGACAAAGAAGGAGTAAATCATGAGTCTACATGGTGGCAAACCCGCAGTTAAGTTCTAGGGTAGGTTCTTTCTCTTTAATCTATTTTTTAAATTTAAAAAGTGTGGGGTGCCATTCAGGATTAGGTACATAAGTGGTCATCGTACAGGTAAAGCTTGGGCCTCCCATTAGTCTCTTAAAAATAGCAGCTCTTTCCAGGAGAAGTCAGTTAATCTGTAGTTGCTCATCTCTCATGCATTTTGGTGAACTGGCTCGTTCAGATGGCCTCCTGCTTCTAGTCCAGATCAGCTGCATTGGCAGGGGGCTTCCAGGAGGGAGAGGAGCAGAGGGGACAGGAAGGTTTTAGGACATTTTAAAGACTGAAGCCCTTTGGAGGAGAAGGACAGGCTTGAAGAATAGGTATAAGTGGTCCTGAGGTTTTGTGGAAACTATTAGAGGAAGTCAGGGAATGGGGACCTTCCAGAGAGCTGAACCCAGGGAAGTTGCTGGAGGGTGGCACCTAGGGAGGACATGGAAACTCCAGGGCCCTTCCCCCATACCTCACCTATACATCTCTTCATCTGTGTTCTTTGTAATATTCTTCATAATAAACTAGTAACCATAAGGAAGATTTGGGTCATTCTTCTGAGTTCCCATTCAGGCAACAAGATGAAAATGCATGGGCAGAGAGAGAGGGGAGGAGAAGGAGAGAGAGGTGCCATTAGAAGAAGTGGGGGAGAAGAAATGGATAAGGAAGTGGTGAAAGAGAAAATGCAGAGGTCGGCAAAAGCTAGCGCTCTCTAGGAGTGGCAAGGAGCTTCTAGACAAAGGAAAATCCTTTTCGGAAGTATTCGGTGAAATCATCAACAGAAGCTTGCCTAGGGTTCTAGAGAAGAGATTCAACATTAAGAAGGAAGATGGGGAACCTTGAGTCCTGAGAAGTAAGGAACTTGCCTAGTTACACACAAATTTAGATCGGATCCCAGCTCTTTCTACTGCAGACTGCAGCAGTATCAAAACAAATAAATGATCAAGGGAGATTTTTTTTTTAAAGAACTTGACTTTTATTACCTTTTTTTTTAAAGGAAGAAAATAGAGAGAGAGGAAAAGAAAAAAGGCAGAGAAGAATCAAAAGAGGAAAGATAATGGGGAAAAAAAATCCCCCACCCCCACCCTCCCATCCCTAAGACACAGTTTTTCAAAGTCCCTTGTGGGGGGGGGGGGGAGGGGGGGTGGGGGGGCGGGGGGAGGAGATTTTTTTTTAAGAAAAGGAATTACTCCCAAATGCGAACTTTGCCTATTTCAAATATTTCCCAAGGTCTTTTTAAAATCTAAGATCTTAAAATTTCCAGTTAGTACTGTTAGTAGTTAGTTTACTTTTCTTACTGGTTAAATTGGCTTTTATAGACTGAGCTAATAACCTAAACATTATTTGTAATATTTTCTTTATGAGGAAAATGTCTTCTTATAAAACCAATGCTTTAAAGACTGCAGGCATTGCTTACTAAAGATTTGCAAGTCCATGATTCTGTTTAAAATATCAGAAAGTGAGGAAAATGCCACACGGTACTTCCCAAACTAAGAAAATGTAATGGAAGTAAGTGTGCCAAGGACATTGAAAAGAAGTTGTCCATACATACTGAACTTTCTCAGGCTGTTTGATTTCATCTGATTTTAACCTCCATAGATACGTTTTATTGTAACAATTTTCATATCTATAAATCTTAATTCACAAATAGAATCACAAATCTGAAAAGTGCTCTATTAGGTCAATCTTTGTCTCAGCAAGTTTGGTCCCTAAGCTAGTTTACAAATAATCTCCACCCTAGCTACAAAGCCAATGGTTGGCTCTCCTCATATTACTGGTATGGGTAAGGCTACAGCCTCTGGGGCAGCATTTGGCCCCATTGACAGAGAGAGAGGGTGTAGGTTGCTGTTACAAATCTATGACACTCTCCCAAACCAGACTCAGCCTTCATAAGCCCTTACTTCCTGCTGCTCCTCCTGAATTCTTTATCTGGATCAACAGATTCATCCCATGAGGAATCCAAGATGGACACCTCAAAGGTATCTTCATTTTCTTCCTCTCTCTCCCTAGTAGATCTCTCTCTCATCTATTCTGCCCTGACTTCCTTCTTCATTCATCAAACTTCCTCTGACGCCAGGCAATGGGGAGAACACTTGGGTCAAAGGACATAATTTCTGCCCTCTCCATTTTTGCCATGACCACTAGTGAGTTCTCACCACTGAAGTCTCACCTGACTGTGACAATTGCCACCAGCTGGTCAGCCTGCCTGCGTTCATCAAACCCACTCTTCACTGTCTACCAGCTTTCTAGTACACAGGTGCCTTCCTCTTCAAACAAAGCACTCAGTAAGCTGTCTCTGGTCTCCCTTCCCAGAGTTCTTAAACCATTTCCAGAATAGCCTATGTCCCTTCTGACTTCTGAGACTTTATCCTGTCCCCATCCCGGAATGACCTTCTCTGTACTTACCTTTCAAAGTTATATTTATTCTTTAAAGTTGAATTCAGATGCCACCCCCTCTAAAAGCCACCTCCAATATTATTGTTAGGAACTGTTCTCTCTTCTGTCCTCTAATGCACTGTATTCTTTCTAGTGTAGGTACACATTCTGCCTTATATTATAAATTATTGGACATATGTTGTTTCTCCCACAAAACTTGAAAGTTTCCTGAGGTTAAGCCTGAAGATAGAATCATTTTCATATAGGGCACAGTAATTGCCTTAATATAAAGGAAACATAGTTGAATAAGCCCTCCAAATTGGACCCATAAAATATTTTAGTCATTATATAAACATTGACCAAAGATCAAATGGGAGGCTGAAGCAGGAGGATTGCCTGAGTCCAGGAGGTTGAGGCTGTGGTGAGCCATGATTGTGCCATGCACTCCAGCCTGGGTGAATGAGTAAGATCCCAACTCAAAAAACAAGAAAAAAAAAAGATCAAGTCCAACAGTGGGTTAATATTATTATTATTTTTTATTCACCTCCCTTAGCAAAAATAATTCTCATAGCTTAATATAATCATCACCTCACTCCCCTAAATTTTAGACTCTACATGACCCTGATAGATCCAGATGCAACTTAATGAGCTATCTTTTATTCCAAGTCCTCACGGCCTATAAATGCAGCCTCTAGGACAAAGCTATAAAAAGTGTGGTATTTGTACCACATGCATTCTTGCCATCAGACATGTAAGCTAAAATTCCAGATTTCAGTACCCCCAGACCTCCTTAATCTGAATTTCTGGGGGTAGGGCCTGGGAATCTGCATAATATAAAAGCTCCTCAGAGCTGCAGTACACAGAAAACCTTGAAGAATCTTCATTCTGGAAACTCTTCAGAGAGCTTGGCTGGGGCTATCTTGAGGATTTGGTGGAGACCCTGAACCTCCTATTCGTTCCGACACTGACTAGTCTTCAAATATCATAGAAGGTGAGTGCTGAAATGTGCTTACGGCTCATACGGTTCTCCTGTGGAGAGTCAGAAAGACTGAATGAAAACTTTTGAGACTTAGAGCAGTCAGAAGACAAGGAACTGAATTTGGCCCCTGATCTGTTGTTATTCGGCAAAAAGGTACATATTCGAGATTAGGGGAATTCCATTTGAGGCTGGAATTGAATATTCCTTTAACTTCTCTTCATCTCTCATACAGACCATTCTGTCTATAAACATAGGATTAAATGTGAAGCTAAAATTCACCTAGAACCTGTGATGTATGTGTTAGGCATAGTGCCAGGTGCTTTTCGCATATTTCTCATTTAATCAACCACCTGTGAAGTCGCTGTTTCTTATCCCCATTTTGTAGAAGAGGACATTTAGGGTACAAGAGATTACATAAATAATCGAGTACATAAGATAGGTAGATAAGTAAACTGCTAGGTTAATAAACTGCTAGTTTCAAAGCCCAGCTCTACCATTTACTATTTGTATGACCCTTGAGGAATCTTAGCTTCTCAGAGTCTCCCAGCACTGCAGATAGAACTGGAAAGAATATCTTCCTCCCAAGAGATTGAGGAATGGAGGAGATAGAGCTAGGTACGTATAGCACCCAGTGCAATGTCTGGCCCTTGGTCAGTGGTAGCAACCCTCCTCTCACCTCTCCACTCCCCTTCGGCCCTTGCTTTAAAAACAAAACAAAACAAAACAAACAAACAAACAAATATATATAGATATAAAATCAGGGAGCCTACTTGCTCAGGCTACTTTAAATGACCTTAATAGGTATGCAGGAACACTGACAGTTCTTCCTTTATCCTGTGAATCTACATTTAGGAAAAAGTAATTGTCAGTTTCTGGCTTCTTTCCAGCTTCTGAAGAGGCTGTGATGCGAGCAACTGGGAGAAGCTGCACCTGTGAGTCACGCTTTCAGCTTCCAGATAAGATGTGAAGATCAGGAAATAGCCACATCACTGTTGCCAGCAACCACAGTGATACTCCTCCACCACAGGGCTTTCCCAGATGACGTCAGGGAGCGAAGCGGTTGGCAGTATCCTTGCCAGATGACCCCGGGAGAGTCTCAGATGCCTTGTCAAATTTAGCTTTTCAAGTTCCCGAGAACTGGCACCACAAAGATCACCCACCAGAGAAGAGGAAATGATTTCTCTGATGATGACCAAATCTAGTCATGACTGTAGTTGCAGGTAGTAAGTATCAGTGACTCTACCCATTGTGTTTGGTTCACAGCTATTTTTTTCTCTGAGTATTGACTCTCCAGGGCATGGGGTGGCATTTATTACAATGTTATGATTCATTCTGCTAGACTGGCTATGATTTCATTTGATCTTTGAGTTCTAGGCTATGGCCCTTTAAAAGGATGTCAGAATTGCCACTCAGAGTTAAATGCATGCTCTCTCACTCCTGGTCATCTGTCTTGGGTAGTGGCCACAAACACAAGCAACAGGGATTATTCTTGATGATAGCTGCCTCATCTCTCTTTTAATAACTGATGGTCTGCACAGGCATGAATCTAAACCTTTATTTCTAACCTACCTTTTTCTTACTAGTTTTCTTACATATTTTGAAAAAATAATTTCCCTGGTTATACTACTAAACCTGTAAAACTAATTGCATTTATTGGTCCTAAATTCATTTGTAAGCCTAGGATTTGGGGATTCTGTGTATAAATCCACTTATTTCGTACTCTTGCTATAAGTCTAGAATTTGGGGATTTTGTACATAAATTCACTTTCTTCCTACTCTTGTTCTTGATGAGTTTATGGATTCTGCTTACACGTCTCCTAATCTTGGTCTTTTCGTTTTTATTTTATTTTATTGAGGTGGAGTCTCACTCCATGGCCCAGACTGGAGTGCAGTGGCACGCTCATGGCCACCCCAGCATCAACCTGCTGGGCTCCAGCGATCCTTCCGCCTCAGCCTTCCAAGTAGCCAGAACTATAAGTGCGCACTATCACACCCGGCTCATTTTTTATTTATTGTAGAGACGAGGTCTCACAAAGTTGTGCAGGCTAGTCAAACCCACGGGCTCAGGAAATCCACTCGCTTTGGCCTCCCAAAGTACAGGAATTACAGGCTGAGCCACTGAGCACTGCTGCCTTGGTTTTTTTAAGCAGAAGTTTGACCAGCCTCTGTTCCTACCCTGCTCTCCTCCACTACCTTGACTGTTAACATACATGCTGTGGTGGGAAAAGCTCTTCACTAAATAGACAAACAAATCAACAGTAAGGAAAAAAACAAAGTAAGCCCAGAAGGATGATTTTAACATGTATTTGTGCTTGCTTAATGGTACCCATACTGTTGGAGAGCTGCCTAAGCACAGAGGAAGATAGCATCTGGGCTGGATGGGCTTGGCGCCTGATTTAAATAAACAGCACAGCAGAAGATGAAGAAAGAACCCCAGAGTCTGGTGATTGGAGCATCTCGGATTCTACTCAACACTTTCCAAGCTTATAGGCCTCTGAGTCTGTCCCCACCCTGCTCCTGTTGTCTGTTTTTTTCTTTGACAACAAATACAATAATAGTGCTTGTACTTATCGTTCACGATTATTGAAATAAATAACTCTAACTTGGATTCCTTTATAAGAGAACTTCCACATTCCTAAAACTCCCAGGGCATCTTTATAAAGTTTGGAAGTCATAAATATATTGTCTGGAGATGGGTAAAATAAGTCACAGAGATAATGGAGTGAGTTCAAGTCACACTGTGAGTCAGTGGCAACAGCAGATGAATTCATGGGCCAAATCTGTGCTCTGGTGCATGTGACACAGTCCTCACCTTCAGTAGTGACATTCTCTTAGAAGTCTAGGGTACAGAAACAAATAGACTGATGTTAACTTTTGAAGATGACCACATTTAAACCTTTTATTATTAATGATTCCACAGACTTCCTGGATGTCAAGTCAGGATAACCCATTTCAAAAAAATTGTTATTTACTTTTCTAAATGGCTGATCAAGATAGTATGAAATTGCAAACTGTTTCCTGACTCAAGAGTGCAATTGATGCAATTCCTCGGACCATGAGGGATTCAGAAACAGCAATGGCAACACCCTAATCTGCTCTGAATACAGGATGACTAAACAAATTGGCGGAAGACTACAGCTTTCTCTCTCTAAGAAAAGCCTGCATAGAACTCTAGTTCTCCTACTGTTTCTGCCTCCAGGAAAAAAAACCTGAGACTTGCTTTTTGCTTGACACCTTGAACGTTGGTGGAGTTCCTGTGGGGTCCTATCTTCAGATATACTAGTGACTGGTGGTGGATCCAAACTGTTACCAAAGTTCTTTTGAACCTATGGTCTACTGGCCTTTGGGTTCAGAACCATTTAGCCAGTTGTCGGATATTAAATTTTCAGTGAGGCAGGGGAAAGGAAACCCTTTCTGGGTTGTCATGTAACAACATATATTCACAATTAATTATCCTTTGGTTTCCAAATATAATGTTACTTTAAAATTATACAATGCTTTTTCTTTGATGCTCAAGGTAGTTTCAGGAGGCAGCTGTTGTTATCCCCATTTTTGCAGATAAGAAACCGAGGTTTAGAGAGGTTATGTTGCTTAAACCCAGATCTGCCTGAATGTAAAAGCTTATGCGTTTGAAAAAACTTTTATTTTGAAGTAATTATAAAGTCACACGAGGTTGCAAATAAATGGGAAGTACCATGTGCTCTTTCTCCAGCCTCTTCCAATGTTAACCATAGGACAATATCAAAACAAGGAAATTGACATTGGCACAATCCACAGAGCTTATCCAGAACCCTCAGTTAGTCATGTGTGTGTGTGTGTGTGTGTGTGTGTGTGTGTGTGTGTGTGTGTGTGTAGCTCTATGCAATTATGTCAAGCTCTTTTTATATAGGAATCACACACTGTTCTACCAATTTTAAATATTTAGTTAGATTATAGGGATGAAAAAAAGACTTTTCCTTTACTAAAATAGCATTACCAACAACAACATACACTACCAAACAGTTTTCATTTCTAGTTGCAATTAAGAATAAAAGGAAGATACAGAAAAAAAATCCTACAAACCCCAGTTCTTGAAAGCACTAGTCTGTGCTGTATGTCTTTATGGCTCATCTTCTGGAGGTGATGATAGGTACAGAATAGAGGAACACAATTTGTTGATTCATTGATAATTATGGCAGCAATCCTCTCTCATGTCAGATTTCTATAAGTAAAATATAAGTGATTTTACCTTGGCTTCAGATTTAGTCTCATCATCTTCCTTTTCCAAAGAGTTCAAAACTGTCTCCGTGTAAGTTTCCTCAGATGTTCTTTGAGGAGGAGCTAGAGAGACAAAGAAACCCTGACATTAATTTTGTTATTTAACTCAGAGCACATCACCTAACTTGGACAAATAGCTGGACTGCGTCAATGCGGTTGACTAATAAAGCTTGACTGAGCTGCTGCATGGCCGGGCACAGTGGCCTGTTCCAGTCATCCCTGCACTTTGGGAGGCCAATGTGGGAGGATCATTTGAAGCTGGGAGTTTGAGAATTGCTGCAGTGATTTCCTAGGTGGTGGATGAAATTGGAGGTGAAGGATAGATGCAGAAAAGAAACAGAGTCCTTGATCCTGGGACTTGACATTTGAGAAGAGAAAAAAGTCCTACCCAGTATCACAGGAAATATCAAACCACAACAAATCAGTAACTATAATGTGGTAAAAATGACAGCTTCCTTTATTCTCATTTTTGAGGTCCAGCTAAAAGCCTGCTTTCCTCATGAAGTCTTCTCTGTCTGTTACAAACTTCATGGATTTTTATGCACTGTAACATGTAACACTTGTACTATATAATATTGTACTTGATCTTGTTTTTGAATTAGAAGACTAAATGCTAGGTGCCACATTTTATTGGATATATTTTTCCATTATAAAGATAATTAATGTGTGCTTGTTATAGGACATTTGAAAAATACTAAACTCTTACCATATAAGCACAGTCTCTTGGTATATTTCCTTATAGACTACTTTAAAATGTGCTTGCTCTCCTTAAATACATAATATACAATCATACAATTATTATATTATGAGAGGATATCAAGGCCTGCCCTAGCCAGAAAAAGAAGTTGTTGCTAACCTGATGGCATAATGGTTGGATTCCAGGACTGATGGAGCCGTGTTTAATAGCAGATGGGACGACTGTGTGATAGAATCAGTTGACCGAGTCAGGAAGGAACTGGACTATCTTGCTCTTGCTCTTTTTTCTTTGCCACTCTATATCCCTTCTCTCCTTACCACAGGACCCTAGACACCTGGGAGATATCCTTTCTTCAGGCGCCATGGCCATTAGGTAGTAAAATTGGGACTTGGGGAGGAGGAGCCCTAGTTAGGCCTTGAGGTTTCCCAACCCACTTTACCAACTTTATCAAGTGTGGTGGGGGTGATGGCTACAAGGCCAACAGAGAAGCAGTATTTGGAGTTCTTATTTGACACCATCACCACCCTTGTGTATGCAGTTCCCTTGGGAAACTCACAGGATACCTGTGATTGACCTAAAGCAGGATTTGAGCATTTCTAGGTGCCTTGATCTAAATGCTGTCTATCTAAGGCAACACACCTATCTCCCTGATTCTTACCAATGGTAGACTTGATGGAGGGTGACCATCTGGCCTCCAGAGGCCCCTCCCAACCCTCACATCCTGTAAGCCAACAGAAACAGCTTGGGCTTTATATGGGTTTTTCATAGATGTTATGTTGAAAAGTGTAGGAAAGTACACTGTTTGCTGCCACTGACACTACTTTATCAACATGGACAATCCTATGGAGAGTTTCTGGAAAGTGAGTGACTCCAGGCATAAAAACTGGATGCTAGAAATGGATGAGCTGTAATTAGTGACACCCATGACTGAGAAGCACCAGCCCCTGACACTGTAAGCAGAGTGAGGTAGTGAATGGCGGGGCCACAGCAGCCATATTGCCAGAGTTCCAATCTTGCTTTTCTAGGCATGAGACACCCATGAGCAGAGAAATCTCTGTGCCTTGGCTTCTTCATCTGTAAAGTGGGGAAAAATGAGAAAACCTACTGGAAAGCGCTGTCATGAGGCTTTAATGAATTAGTATGTGTAAAGTATATAACCCATGGTAAGTATTCAACACCTTTTAGATATTATTATAGCCACAAGGCATCAAAAAGTTTTTTTCATATTCCTTATGAACCTCAGCGATATAAAATGCTGTACCCAAGATACCCAGCTAACAAGAGTTGGAGCTGAGATTCCAGCTCTCATTTCGGAAGCTCCTTCACCCACTTTGTTTAATACTGTGGAACACAATCATTTATCTTGGCACAGACTCAGTTACTAAGGAATCAGGCAAATGTGTTTGAAAAAATCCTGTTAGTGACTTGCCCGAGTCTACTCAGCAGTTATACTCTAAGAACGCAAGTCAGGATCATTCTGCAAAATGAGCTAGCTGCCTGACCTAGGTCAGAGACAACCTGTTCAGACATGACACTGATCTATTTACCTTGGGAAGGAGCATTATCTATTATGAAACCTCTCTTTTTTTTTTTGAGATGGAGTCTCACTCTTGTCGCCCAGGCTGGAGTGCAGTGCCACACTCACGGCCACTGCAGCTTCGAACTGCTGGGCTTAGGCGATCCTCCCACCTCAGCCTTCCAAGTAGCTGGAACTACAGATGCACACCACCATACCTGGCTAGTTTTTGTGATTTACTGTAGAGACAAGGTCTCACCAAAAGCCCAGGCTGGTCTCGAACCCCTGGGCTCAGGCAATCCTCTCGCCTCGGCCTCCCAAAGTGCTGGGATTACAGGCTGAGCCACCATGCCCAACCTATTATGAAATCTTGTATTTGAAGAGTCGAGAAACAATCTATCATTCTTGCTTTATTTACCCAAAACAAACATTTGTGCCTTGAAACAAGGAATGAGGCCACGTCATTGAAGTGAACACAGTTTCCTTTGGTCAAGAGAACCAAGTCCTATTTCCAACCATCCAAGAAGGATGTTCTCCATGTGGGAGTGTTCGTGTATGTCTGTGGTATGTACAAGCAAGTGTGTCTGAAAGTACATGTGTATGTGTGTGTGTATGAGAGTGTGTTTGCAGGGAAAAATTCAAGAAAGAAATGCACTAAGCTGTTATCCAGGCTTACTTCTAAAGTGAAATATATCACAGAAGACAATGAACTGTAAACTGTACTAAATAAAGAATTACCAAAAGACTTCATAATTTTCAAATGAAAAAAAACTGAAAGAATGTTTTGCCAGCAGACTTCCCAACAAGAAATGCTAACAGAAGTTCTTTATCCTGAAGAGATATGACACAAGGTGGAAATTCAGATCTATAATAAAAAATAAAGCCAGGTGTGGTAGCTCATGCCTGTAATCCCGACACTTTGGGAGGCCAAGGTGAGAGGATTGCCTGAGCCCATGGGTTTGAGACCAGCCTGGGCAACATGGTGAGATCTCGTCTCCATAATAAATCAAAAACTTAGCCGGATGTGGTGGCACACGCCTGTAGTTTCAGCTACTTGGAAGACTGAGGCAGAAGGATCGCCTAAGCCCAGCAGGTAGAGGCTGTAGTGGCTATGAGCATGCTACTGCACTCCAACTTGGGCAACAGAGTGAGACTGACTAAAAATAAAATAAAATAAAGAAAAAATAAAGAAAACTCTGGAAATCATGAATAAGAGGGTAATACATATATGCATGTACATCTGTGTATATCTATCTATATATAGAGTTAGGGTTAGGTTTTATATATATACACACACACATACACACACACACAAACACATATATACACATACATATTTACTTCTTTTAATTTCTTTAAAAGGTATGACAATTTCAATCAAAAATTATAATACCATAGTGGGGGATTTATCATATGTAGATATAATATTTATAATAAGAATAGCACAGAGAATGGGTGGGGGATCACATGGAACTATATTGTTGCAAATTTCCTATATTTTGCATAAAATGATATGATATTAACTCAAAGTAGATTATACTATATTAAGGATGCATATGAGAATCCCTAGAGAAACATCTAGGGGAAAAACAATGCAAAGAGGTATGCTAACAAGCCAATAGAGGAATTAAAATATGAAGGGAACCAAAAAAAAAACCCCAGAATTTATTTATAAAAATTATGTATTTATTTTTATATGTTTAAATTTCAGTCACCTTCAAAGTACTCTTCATTTGATGCAAATCACCTATCAAGATGCTTTCTCCACTGCTCAAAACAGTTTAAAACTCATTCATTTTGATGCCTTTGAGTGTTTCTGCTGTTTTTCATTTCACCTCTTCCACATTGGCAAAACATTTCCCTGTGAGGACTTTTTTCATCCGGGGAAACAAACAAACAAAAAGTCACTTGGGGCGAGGTCGGATGAATAAGGAGGGTGGGACATGGGGGTCATGCAGCTTTTGGTCAAAAACTGCCGAACACTCAGTGAGATAGGAGCAGGTTGTTCATGTAAATTACCCATCATGAAATGGGCAAATGCACTGAAAGACTCTCCAAATAAAAATTCGAATAAAAAGCCGAATGCAGCCTCTCACAACAACGCTTGCTGGTACACTGATGTTGATGGGTTCCTAGGACACTTAGTGGGGGAAGCCTGTACTACAAGGGCCTCGCCCTCCAAAAAATAATTCTGGATTTTTTTGGGTACCCCTCATAAAATAATAAAAAATATTTACTAACCCCAAAGAAGGCAGGAGAAGGAGGAAAAGAGAAATAAAAAACACATGAGACAAAGAGACAATAACAAAATAGTAGCTCTAAATACAACTATATCAATAATTTCATTATATGTAAGTGGACCAGTCACTTCAATTATAAGGCAGAGGTGAACAAAATGTATCAAAAAGGTAATTATATGCTGCATACAAAAAATATACTTTAAACACAACAGCAAAAGAATATGTATGCTGTAAAGAATATGTATGATGTAAAGAAAGACACATCATATAAACACTAAGTGTAAGAAAGCTGGAATGGCTGTAACATTAATATCAGACAAAATAGACTTAAAGAGTATTAGTAGAGATAAGGAGAGAAAGAAAGACATTTCATAGTTATAAAAGGGCTAATATATCTGAAAGACATAAAAATTATGAATACATATGTACTTAATGACAGAGCTTCCCAGTACACGATGTAACTGATGACAGATCCATCATGTTTAAGAGCAGTTTATTCCAGAAAAATATAGTTGTTTTAATATTTGAAAAAAATTTTTATAAATAAAGTATTAACAAATAAAGGAGAAAGACCACACAATTATTTCAATATGTGCACCAAAAACAGCATTTTAAAAATTCAACAGTATTCATGATAATAAATCTCAAATTTTAAAAAAAGGAATAAAAGAAAACTTCCTCAATCTGAAAAAGACATCTGTGAAAAATCTACAGCTGATATTATACTTAAAAGTGAAACAAGAATTATTTCCCTAATATTGGGAAAGGACAAGGATGTATGCTCTTACCACTTCTATTCAACATTGTACTGGAGGTCCTAGCCATTATAATATGACAAGAAAAAAACAAGTATACAGATAGAAACAGAAAAAGTAAAAGCATTCCTATTCACAGGTGATATGATTATATTTCTATTCAGAAGTATATTCTTATTTATACGTAGTAAATTCAATTTACTATAGCATAAAAAAAAAATAAAATGCCTAAGATCTTTACACTCAAAACTACTTACATTTTGAGAGAAATTAAAGACAACCTAAATAAATGGAGAGTTATATTCATGATTTGGAAGACCCAATACTGATAACAGTACTTCCCAAATTGGTCCATATATTCAGTGCAATCCCAATCATAATCCCAGCAGAAACTGAAAGGTGATTCTAAAATTTATAGGAAAATGAAAAGGATCTAAAATAGCCAGAACAATCTTGAAAAAGAACAAAGTTGGAACCGCTACTTTACATGACCTTAAGGCTTACTAATAAGCTAAGCAAGACCATGTGGGATTGGCATAAGAATGCATCTTTTTAAAATCTTTTCAAAGAACCAATTTTACCACTCCATTGTTGATAAACTGTGGACCTTTTAAAAGTCCTTAATGGAGTCTATTTTTTGCTTATTTGTTTGTGCATTTGTATTATTCCTTTAGTTCCCTGTGAGCTTCTCCTTGCATCCAGGTACTCAGTGTTTCTTAATTTTCAATGTTCACCCTATAATATCTGTAGTTTCTTTTAAATAATATCTATCAAAATAATGACCATTATCCATCCTAGACAACCACAATCTCAATCCTCATAGGTGCTGGTGAAACGCAAAAGCCACAGAGCTCCCTTTTCACAGATAACTTACCAGAGGTGACTGGCTGGCTGGTTTTTGAAGACACCCATTTTGGGGAAGATTCAGGATGGGGGGCCACAGGTTGTACTGGTCGAGTCTGTTTGGCTGCCAATTTCATCAGACTGACTTGCCTCTTGTGAAATATTTCCTGGACGTCACTCAGCTTCTGCAAGACTTTCTGGACTTTGGCCTTCAGCAACACAAATCATGATGAACAGGTTTCTTTGTACTGAGCCTGAGGATATGAAGCATTCCCTTTTTCCCATCTTCCCCCACCCCCACCTCCTTCAGGTGACCCTCCTCTGGGCATCCTTATGCAAGTCAGTGCCTGGAACACTGTTTGGCACAGGGTAGTATTCAGTAAATATGAATACTTGTTCAGTAGATAAATGTTCACTAAGCCATGTCCATTAATGGTAGAAAAGGATGTTTCAGGCCATGGATGAAGGACATTAGACCAATGTACAAAACAGTAGGATTTCGAAATAAGAAAGGTACTCCAAATAAGGGCCTTGATGGAGAGAAGAGTTTAAGTGTTCTAGGGGAAAGATTTGGCTAAATTCTGAGGCAGGATCAAAGGAACCATGAAGTACCTGCAATAAAATGGATACATGTTAAATTTTGCTCTGTGTGATCCCTTCTCTCTATATAAGTAGAAAAGCAATAAACTGAAGAAATACCAGGGGAAAGATGGAGTTCACAGACATTCCTTTGATTATCTGCTCTATGACAGAGGCTCAGGAAGACAACACCCAGGCCTGCAATCAGATGAACACACTTCTCCTGGCTCTGCTTACAGCAGGCTATTTCTCTAGCTCTGGTGGCTCAGGGGAAGTGGGTGGCCTTTTCTTTGTCATACTGACTCTGGCATCCATCTTCGAGATCATTTTAACCACCAAAGAAGGGGCCTAGTATCAGAAGAGTTGAACACTAAGCCAAACAGGTACTTTGAGGATGACTAATTCCACAAGTGCAGGCTTGGCACTTCTTCAGGGAGGTTGGCACATTTTGCAACTAGAAAAGTAAAATTGTCTTTTCTGTGCAGGGCTACCTTCTGAGTAAAAGAGCAAAGAGCCCCAAGGTAGGACTTGAAGCAACCAGGCTTCTACAGTACAGAGTGGGTCTATCAGAGCTGACCTCTGGACCAACATCTGGGGCTGTTCTCACTCTTTAGACTAGCCCTGCCCTGTCTAATACAGTAGCCACTAGCCACATGTGACTGTTGATCACCTGAACTGTGGCTAGTCTAAATTGAGATGCGCTATACGTTAAAGTAGTATTTCATGAATACTTTTTATATTCATTGCATCTTAAAATAATTTTGGACATAGGTTAAACAAAACATTATTAAAACTGATTTAGCCTGGGCAACGTGGCTCATGCTTGTAGTCCCAGTTCTTTGGGAGGTTGAGGCAGGAGGATCACTTGATGCCAAGAGTTCAAGACCAGCCTGGGCCACATAGTGAGACCCCGTCTCTATAGAAAAATTAAAAATTAGTCAGGCATGGCGGCACGCACATGTAGTCCCAACTACTGGGAAAGCTGAGGCAGAAGGATCACTTGAGCCTAGGAGTCTGAGGCTGCAATGAGCTATGATCATGTCACTACACTCCAGCCTGGGTGACAGAGTGAGACCCTGTCTCTTTTAAAAAAAAAACAAGGAAAGAAAGAAAATAAATTTAATTTCACCTGTTTTTTTTCACTTGTTAAAATGCAGCTACTAGAAAATCTTAAATTACATATGTGGCTTGCATTATATTTCAATTGGACAGTGCTGGTCTAGGCTAGGGATTGGTAAACTTTTTCTGTAAAGGACCAAAGAGCAAATATTTTTGCCTTTGCAGAGCATCTGGTCTCTGTCACAAATACTGAATTCTGCTGTAACATAAATGTAGCCATAAGTAAAACATATGTGATAGGTGTGGCTGTGTTCTGATAAAACTTTATTTACAAAAACAGGTAATAAGCAGCTCTGGTCCACAAAGCTGTGGTTTGCTGATCCCTAATCTAGATTAAGCTCAGGGTCTGTTTTTAAGGGGTCTCTTCAGGGAATGTACCCTCTAGTACCAGGAAGCTCAGCTATACAATAGACTAGAGGTTCTGATAACACAGCTATGAGTCCAAGTCCTGAAAGAAGCCAAATTCCCTCATGTCAGCTTAACTGCCATGTCAGTTTGTACTCCTGGGAGAGTGGTGATAAGACTTGGTGACCAGCAACTACTATCCAGCCTTTCTTGCCCAGTGATAAGGAAACTCAGACGTGGGTGTTAATTGCTGCACAACGATCAAGAAATCTGACTGAATGAATGATTGTCAAATTGGTGCTGCCAGCTGGAAAACCCTGGCGGGAAGTCAACACTGCATGCCAGAGCTCAACAACTCAACACTTGGTCCAGACAGGACCCTAGTCACCTTTGCTATGTCTCCCTCAAGGTCCCAGGTGCACCCTAGCAATGGTGAAACGATCAGAAGAGGCTCTCAGTTCCTAAATTTCCTCCCTAAACAGACAAGGAAAAGTTCCTGCGAAATTAACAACTGCATTTCCCTCCTTTCCTTTTTCCTCTTTTTACTTGCAAATCCACTTGCCTTACCACAATCAAAATGATCTTTCCAAGATGTATATTTGGTCATATACCTTCCCTGTTTAAAAGCCCTTCAGGAGCTCTCCCATGCATCGGGATAAAGTCCAGACTCCTTGTCCTGGAATGTTAGGCTCTTCACTACTTCATCCTGATTTCCCTTATCTGTCAGTACCAGCCCTCCTACTCCCCCAACACATCCCCCATCCTCCAGCTGGAGCAGTTCCCCAGACATTCTCCTATTCCCGGCCTTGCCACTTTGCACCTTCTGTTCCTTTTACAGAGGTTCCCTCTCTCTACTTTGTTTACCTGGAAAACTCCTCCAGGATCTTCCAAACTAAATTTAGGCATCTTCTCCTGTATGGAATATCCTGGCCTTTCAAGTTGAGTTGATGGGGCTTCCCATTTTACCCCTTGTGTATTCCATTGTCCCTTTCATTCTGCAGGTTCTCAAACCAAGAAGCATTGACCAGGGACATGTTTGGCTTCCGCTAAACTGCCAGCACTTTGATTGCAAGGACTGTGACTTTTACGATTGTATTCCCAGAATAGAGCACAGTGCACCTGGCACGCACTGGGTGCCCAATGAACATCTGAAGAATCGAAATTCTGTGGTTTGCTACTGAGATTATTTCACTCTCTGGGCTAGGTGGGGAAAGTGAATGAGAGAGAAAAGTCTAAACATGCACCAAGAGGGTAGCACAATGGCAAAGTGTTGGGAGAAGGCACTTGAAGAGCCTCTGCCAGTGACAGGTTGGCTGCTCTGAAAACAGCACTTTAATTTTGATGCAGTTTTAATAGCTGCTGTCACCAATGCCACAGATTAAATCTTCAGATACAGAATACCACAGAAAAATTTTATTTTTCAGAGTAGTTTTAGACTGACCAAATTGCAAAGGAGTACAGATTTCTATATACCCTATACCTAGCTTTTCCAATTATTAACATCTTACATTAGTAGAGAACATGTGCTACAATTAATGAACCAACATGATACACTGTTATTAAATAAAGCTAATACTTTATCCAAATTTCCTTTTCCTCCCAAGAATACCACATTATGTATTGTTGTAATGTCTCCTTAGGCTCCTATGGGCTGTTTCAGTTTCTCAAATTTTCCTTATTTTTGATGACTTGGACTGTTTTGAGGAGTATTAATCAGGCATTTTGGAAAATGCCCCTAAATTGGGATTTGTCTAATGTTTTTCTTGGGATTAGGCTGGGGCTATGGGTTTTGGGGAGGAAACCCACAGAGATGAACTGCCATTTTCATCACATCATATCATGGGGACATACTATCTACATGCCTTATCGCTGCTGATGTTGACGGTGATCACCTGGGCAGGATGACTTGTTAGGCTTCTCCACTGTAAGGTTACTTTTTTATTGCCCGCTTTTCACACTCTTTGGAAGCATGTCACTATATGCTGTTTACATGTGGGGGGAGGCAGGAGTCACGCTCCCCTTCTTCAGGGCAGAGCGCCCACATCAATAATTTAGAATTCTTCTGAATGGGAGATTCGTTTCCTCTTCCATCATTTATTTATTTATTCCATCATTTATTTACATCAGTATTGATTCATAGATAAAATAGATATTTTTTACTTTGGGTTGTAATCCAATACAACTTCATTATTTTTTTTGCTCAGATTGTTCTAGTACTGGCCACTGGGAGCACGTTCAATTGGCTTTTATGTCCCGTCATTGTAGTGTACCATTTTGTTTTGCTTTTTAGCACTTCCTTACTTTCTGGCACTGTAGGATGCTCCAGGATCATCTTGTATATTTCCTGCCCAATTTCTAGAAACAGCCATTTCTCTTTTCTTGGAGACTAGTATTAGAAAATATGATCTTGGTACTAGGTATACCCATTGATACTGCAGTTCCATTGCTTCTAGGCCCTCTCTACTGCCAAAGTAAGGAAATACATGCCTATGCCAACCCAATATATATCTAGGAATATTTCTATATTCATAGAATGCTGACAACAAAGTCATTACTACCCTGTGGACAAAAGTCACTCTCTGACACAACAAGATATTTAAATTCTGTAAGCTAAAATTTTACTCCAAATCAAACAAAGAAAAAATGACCTTTGGGGATATAGCGGTCCATTTTACATACAAGGATTATTATTATTATTGTTTCTCTTCCCATCTTTCCCTTCACACACATTTCTGTCTGTTTCTCAGAGGTGCTTTATTAAGTTGTATTCATTTCCTGGTGGGTGGTGTATTGGGACTTTTGCTGAAGTTGGTCAGAACTGCCAATGCAGCCACACGTCTCCTATGACCTGTTACACTTACTTGATCAGCTAATGGAGCTGGAGATGAGTTGAGACTGTTCTGCCTTAGAAATTTAACCTGAGGCTGTCAATACTATATCAGCACCAGAGTACTTACAATGGATGCACTTTCTCTTTGTCCCCTGTACAGGGAAGTGGAAGGGTCCCTGTGCCTACCCACCCCCACCTCACTGTGAGGTTATATACCTACCTCATGACCAAAATCCACTGGGAGGAGTCGGGAGGAACAGCACTAAAGGAAAGCTCCACGTCAAGCTGCCCCCCCCCCCACCATCTGCCCCCTATGTCACCCTTCCTGTCCACTTTTTCACCAAGCATGGATTGGACACCAGGTGCAGGCTAGGTACCCAGGGCACAAGGATGAACGAGGCAAAGGCCCTGTCCTTAAGGGGCTCCCAGTGTAATAAACAAAACAGACAACAGACATTCAAAGTAAACAATGAGAGTACCTTGTGATTTGTGTCATGTAAGAGCAAAGGTTCTTGGCCTGAGTCCATGGATGGACTTCAGCATATTCCCCAAAATTACTTATAAAAGTCACACGTGCTAGATATTCTGTTTGTTCCTCCGCTGCCTTCTCTGCCCTGCTCTGCACCCTAGGAAGCTGACCCCTGTAGACTCCATTAGATAAGCTCAGCAGCTTTTAGCTGTCTTTGGTCAGTGGGAAGCATGACCAGGATATCAGAGAATGGAAGGGAGAAAAGGTAGGGTATATATTTCTCTGCCAGTGACCGCATTTTTCCACCCAAGGCCACAGTTCCTCCTGGCTATCATTTTTACGGCCACGGCTACAGCTCTTCCTGGGTTCTCCTTGGCTCTTCAGGCTTAGAGTGGTCACTGCTCCCTCTTTCTTGCTAGCCCCAGGGTCCTTCACCATCCTTGTTGGGGGGTCTCTAAATCCTGCCCTATCTTTGTAAATGGTACCCACATCAAACTTCCTTGACCCACTTCAAGTGTGAAGAACCCTGAAAATATGTGGATCACATTCACAAAAGGGTCCACTACTCAAAAGCGGTAAAGAAGCTCTTAAAACAGAGGTACATACAGGGTGATGCGAATCCAGAAGAAGGAGGACTGTCTATAACCCTCCTGGCTTCATGGAAGAATGCTCTTCTCCAAATGCAAATCCAATCAAGTTATTCCCCTGCTTAAATCCTTCAGCGGCTTCCTACTGCTCAGAATGAAGACCAAACTTCTTCATATGATCCACAAAATCCCGCCTCATCAGCCTCTCTCTAACCTCATCCAAAACACCCTCTTCTCACTCTCCAGACTCCAGCCACCCTGACCATTTGATTCTGTACTGACTGGACTGCCTTCAGCCTTGAAGCCTTGGCTGCCCCTCCTGTCTGGAAAACTCTTCCATCTTCTCTCCCCTTGCTCCAGTCCCTGGCTGAAGTAACTCTTCCCAGGAGGCTTCTCTGACCCCAGTCCAGGTCATGTTCCTCTGTCACGTGCCCAATAGGACCCTGAATCCCTCCTTGAGAGCACTTATCTAAGCTTGCAATACAGTTTTATGAGATTGTCGTATTAATGTCAGCCTCTCCCACTAAACTGTAAGGTCCATGAGGGATGAAAACATGCCTATTTCTGCTCACCACCATGTGTCCTCAGCACAGTGACTGATACTTGAGAAATGCACTTAAGTATTTACAGAGAAATGACTGACAGAAGGTAAAATTTGAGTTGGACCATGAAAGGTCAGTTTATCAGGATGTTCAGGCCAGGACTCTAAGAGGCCACCTGAGGGTTCTAGAACTAGTTAACCCACTCAATATGGCCTGCTTATAGCACAGCTTATCAGGTAAAAGGTAAAGTCTCCCTCCTCCCCCACCCCGTTCCCAACCACAGGATCAAAATAACCCAGAAACATTACCTTTACATCAAGGGTGAGTATCAACTCAAACTGGTTGTAAAACTCCTTGGGGCTGAGCAGCTGGCACTCCTTGGCTGTGCCCAGAAATGTCTCGATGTCATTCAAGGCGAGGTCAACCCCCTCTCGAGACTGGCACTTGTCTACAGCTTGAGAAGCCAAGAGGTAGATCCCCGCCTCACACCACTGGCTGACCTTTTGAAAGGAAACAGTGCTCTGTGTGCTTAGCCTGACCGCAGCCCAGAGCCACCACAATCCTCAGGAAGTCTAAGCTCATAAGGAGTCTACAAGGATTCTGAGACAATGGGAAAAGCCATGGGACGGCATAAAGTTTAGGGGATAAGACCATGAGGTGGACAAACCCAAACCAATTTTACATCTGTCCACTTCTCAGGGAAGTTATTTAGTAAAATGGATCATATCATAGTCCTCTCTTTTCTACTGCAGTAATTGTTACTACTCCAGAAGAAGAGAACTAAATATTTCTAAGGCTGGTCTAACCGTAGAGAAATGCAACCAATGGCTTTTCAGGCTTACCTGCTAGGCCTCTTGTCTTACATCCTAATTGGTTACCAGAACACAGGGTGATTAATGAGGGAGTCATTAGCTCCTGTATTCCCTGGAGGGGAGAATATCCCTTTTAACAAAAACACACTTTCCTCTTTGGATTCCCAGGCGACCCATATTTGCATTTGTCTTTCCTAAGGAATCATCCAAGAATGCAAAGTTTTGTAACTCGGCACAGCAATACTAAAATTTTCTGGATGCTGGGATGAAATAAGATAGGTGATAAATTCTAACAATTCCAGTTTTTAGAAGATTTCTTTTTCTCTTTTTAGATTTTATTTTATGTATTTGTTTTTTTAAGTTGGCGTCTCTGTCGCCCAGGCTGGAGTGCAATGGCATGATTATGGCTCACCACAACCTTAACCTCAACCTTCTGGGCTCAGGCAATCTTTCTGCCTCAGGCACTCAAGTAGCTGGGACTACAGGTGCATGCCACCACACCCAGATACTTTTTTATCTTTTATTTTTGTAGAGACAAGGTCTTACTATGTTGCCCAAGATGGGTCTCGAGCTGCTAGGCTCAAGCAGTCCTCCCACCTCAGCCTCTCTGAGTGCTGGGATTACAGGTGTGAGCCACCGCACCGAGTTTGAAGACTTATTTTGTGTGCTCTTTTGAATTTTACTGAGACACTTGAACAGAAATACGGAGGGCCTTATGCTGCTTGGATATTTACACAAAAAGAAGCTTCCAGTATAAGTACATCTGTGTTCCATTTACCAGGTGATCTGCAAAGCAAAGTAAAATAACTACATGGAGAAAAGAAATCAAAAGGGAAGACTCCAAAGTGGTATCTCTAAGTAGGAAAATTATGGGCAACTTAAATATTTGTCTTAATTTTTTTCCTGATTTATCTACACTGAATATGTACTACATTTATAATAATACAAAATAATAAAGCTATTTCAAAGGTAATGATTCCCACTATGTAGGGAAGGGCTCCTGGGATGTATTGGTATCCACAAGTACCTTTTTTTTTGAACATTCTTTCTTTCATTTTTGGATTTTCACAATAATATGAAATCATGCTTTGATACATGCTATGAAAACTATTTCATTGGGCTACTGGTTTTACACGTGCACGTGCACACACACACACACACACACACACACACACACACACTAGTGCCCAGCTATTATCTCTAGAGCAGAAATGGAGTCAGGAAAACAGCAGCTGATCCTGCAGCAAGCTCAGCACACAGAGCAGGCTATGCACCAGCCCCTTCTGAGCCACTTGCTTCTGGAACAACTGTATTTCATTGACATTAAAATCCCTTTGGCAACGGGATGAGGTAAACAGCCTGGTGGGTGCTCCCAACCACGGGAGAGAAACCGATATGGGAATGGAGCATGCTGACTCATTGCCACCAGCCACATGCCGCCTGGGAGCAGCTGATGGGGAAGGCTCCAGAAGTCACTGCTCCTGCTGACTGGGAGCATACCCCAGAGGTCACCTCCGAAGGGCACCAGGGTCTGCACATCCCATCCCCATAAGGCGCAGTGCACATGGCCTTGCTGCCTGGCCTGCCGAGCCTGGGTTTAGAACCTTGCAGTCCTGACTTCAAATCTGGCTTTCCCTATTGGCACCATGTATGGTCTTGGGCAATCACTTATTCCTGGGTTTCTCTTATCATCTCTGCACCAGAATCACCAAAATGCTGATTCCTGGGCATCATCTCAGACCTGTTGCATCTGAGCATCCAGGGTGTGATATAAGAGAATCTGCACTACAACCAACTCCTTGAGTGGTTGTCACATACTACATTTTGAGAGCCATTGGCTTAACCAGCTGAGTATCAGTTTCTGCCTCTGTATGATAAGACCACTAATATTTTCCTCATAGGTAGGATTACATAGATGACATACTGATGCTCCTGGTAGAGTAGGTGCTCAATAAATGGTAGGGGGGCATAGTGGTCATCATTACTTAAGCTTCTCCAAAAGGATTCACAATCCTGTGCTCCTATGTGAGGGATATAGTTTTTGCAGATATAGTGTTTGGTGCTCCGTAAGCCTGAAAGAAAATCAAGAAATGTCCCCACAGGGCCAGGCCAAAACGTACCAAGTCTGGTTCCATATAGAAGGAAATTGGACTTTAGTTAATGGAGTGTGGTGAGATGGCTGGGGAACTTTTCTTTACCTTCAATACCTCTAAGAACTAGAAACGCCTCTTGAGCACTTTTCATGTAAAGTCCTTGATCCGCTCAGCAATCATGTGGGGAAGGGAAGACATGTATGATTAAAACTGCTTTGCAGAAAATCTTGCAGATATCATGTTCATGACTTTGTTTTGCTTACCTTGTCCAGCTGTCTGTGCAACTCCAAGGACTTTCCTAGAATGTCGCATTTTTTCTTGTTTTCATTGATGAAATCATCACAGAGGTGCCTGAGCTCCACACACCGGGGCCTGATGGCATCCACGGCACAACGGTGGCTCTGAATGAGCTGGTCTCCAACTAGTGCCAGCAGCTGGGCCTTTTCCAGGGGTTCCTATGACGGGAACATCCACAGCCCAGCATCAGAAGTCAGGGCCCCGTGTGGCTGGGAACTGCCTAGCATTAGGTGCGCCAAACTGGAGGGAGACTGGGAGGTGCTGACCCAGTCGTAGGCTAGGGAAGCTGAGAAAGCTCTGGGTGGCTCAAGGCCCAGGAAGTTGAGCCTAGTCCAAGGTCATTGCACTTTGAAGAACAGCAGCCGTTCATTCAAATACTTGAGTTCTGAGCTAGACGCTGAGGATATAGTGCTAACAAGCCAGGAATTTTCAGTTTAATGCAAAATTCAGATATTCACTAAATTACACAAATAATTAAATTGTTACAATTGTGGTCAGGTGCAGTGGCTCATGCCTGTTATCCCAGCACTTTGGGAGGCTAAGGTGGGAGAATTACTTTAGCCCCAGTAGTTTGAAACCAGCCAGGCAACACAGTGAGACTCGTCTCTACAATAAAAAAAATTAGCTTGGTGTGATGGTGCATGCCTGTAGTCCCAACAACTCGGGAGGCTGAGGCGGACGGATCACCTGAGCCTAGAAGGTCAAGGCTGAGGTGAGCTGTCATTGTGCCACTGCACTCCAGCCTGGATGACAGAGTGAGACTCTGACTCAATCAACAAATGAACAATACAATTGTGATAAGCTCTAGAGCAGAAAAGCATAGAGTGTTAAAGTACACACAAGAGACTTCGCATCCCCCTATTAACTAAAGGAAAAGGAAGAGGGACAGACGCTTGGCCCTGAGGAGAGTGGGGGGTGAGGTGAGGTTGAGAAGCTGGTGAAGATCTGGTGGGCAACTGGAAGGCAGTCGTGACACTAAAGAAATTCGCTTCTCTAAACCTCTTCCCCAGACCCACAAGTGCCCTGACTACTCTGCCCCGGCCTGCTCAACCACATTGCCTACCTCTTTCTGCATGGCTCACTTTGTTCTAACCACGTGTGTCATATGTTCCTGTTTTTAAGCATTCCCTCATTCATCCATCTCATATGATTAAGGACCTACCAGGTACCAGTACTGTCCTAGATGCTGGGGGTTTGGTAGCAAACAAAGCAGGCAAAAATCCTTGTCCTCACAAAGTTTACATTTTAACGGGACATTCAGGCAATGAACAATTAATTACAAGTGTAGATTGTATGGTAGCTTAAATAGCAATGAGTGCTACAGAGGAAAATAAAACATCTCTGAAAGGAGATTAGAATGCTAATTCCTTTGGCAGTGATTTTTTACTTTGTTCCCTGCTGTGTCCTCAGAACAGAATTTGTCAAGGTAGGAGATCAGTAATTATTTGCACAATAAATGAAGAGTGAACAAGAGACCCTTACTAGCATAGCTCAGTTCCTGCAGACTGAATCGAGGAAATGTTTGGTAGCTCAGAATTTACCCAACTTCCTCTGTGACATTGATGACAACAGCTAACATTTACTGAGAGCGTGCTATATGCCAGATGCTGTTCTCAATGCTTTACATTATTTTACTCCTCACAACAAACCTTGTGACACAGGTACTGTTTTGTGAAGAAGTGGAGGCACAATGGCCCAAGGTGACCCAGTGGGAAAGAGAAGGATCAGGTTTCAAGCCTGGGCAGTCTGACTCCAGCATCTGGCTCTGACCAACATATGCAGAGAAAAATGGCTGCACTTGTTCTGCCTAAGTTTAGAGACCTCATTTGGTTGTTCAGACTTGCCTGACTTTAGTCAAATATAAAAATATGAAAACTTGGAAAGGAAATCTCTGTTGACTTTTTTTTTAAGTCCAGTTGCCTAATTTATTAAGAACAGTACAGAGTTTTCTGAGTCCAGGGAGATTCACCCCAGTATACCTCCAAATCGCCCTGTGGCAATCACAGCCTGCTCTTTATGTGACATGTGGTATCTCATCCTTCAGAAGTGTTCTGAAAACATTCGAGATATTAGAGGAAAGATGTGAGTAAAAGGTCTAAATGGACCTGGGGAAAAGACCCCTAAAGATAATTTAGGAGTATCCCTGTTCCAGTCACTCCACGGCTGGAAAATCACTACTATGGAAATAAAAGGACAATGGTAACAGCTTCTGAGTACTGAACACAGACCAAGTTCCAGACAGTCACTAAGTCTTTACTATGCATTTAACCCATTTCACCTTCACAGGGACTCTGTGAGGTAGGAATTATTCCCTCCGTTTTACAGATGAGGGGACTGTATTCAGAAAGGCTAAGAAACTTGACTAGGGCCACCCAGCAAGTAGTTGTTAGAGCCAAGATTTGAATCCAGCTCTGACTTCAAAACCTGTTCTTGCTCACCTGGCTTCAACACGTGTGCTATGAAATCCTTCTGGTTCCTAGAAAGGAATTTACCATATTTCCAAACTGCAGTTGATTTTTAGCTTATATAGCTCTTGCTCTAGATAAATAGCCAATAAAACCTCCAAAGTTAAAAAGAAAT
This sequence comes from Tarsius wallacei, assembly GCA_963574415.1. Classification (NCBI taxonomy): domain Eukaryota; kingdom Metazoa; phylum Chordata; class Mammalia; order Primates; family Tarsiidae; genus Tarsius; species Tarsius wallacei. Next base: position 30,698 of record CAUYQG010151378.1, on the reverse strand, counting down.
AATCAGAAAAAATGGCTAAAATCTGCTACTCTGACCACAAACTTATCTGGCATCTTTCAGATGCTAAAAATTCTAGAAGGGTGAATAGTCAAGTTGCAAAATGTAATTTGGCATTTTTTTATTGTAATAGTAGCTTATTCCCCCTCAAGGACTCTACTGCTATGGTAGATGAAAGATGAGAGCGTCCGTAAGTGGACCTTGAACAACTACTATAATACTATAAGAAAAGGATTGACAGTGGCGGGAAACTACGGGGGGGTAGGGAGGGGCAGAGAGGTGGGATTAACGGTAGTCAATATCTGCCTGGGGAAGGGAGGGGCACACCTCATCAACAAGGGTACCTGCACAATGAATATTTGTATACCTAACCCTGAATAGTTCCGCACAATTTTAAAAAATAAAATAAATAATAAAAAAAAAGAAAGATGAGAGTGTCTACCTTGGAAGAAAATGGTAAGCAGGAAGGTGATGCTACTGTATCGGGGAATCCGGAACAAATTCACAGTAATGCCATAGGAATGGAATGTATGTATGACAAGGCGGGCCAGATGGAACAAGTAGGGCAGGAAGTTAATGGTTGTTGAAACTGAGTGATGGACACATGGGAGTTCATTGTGGTAGTCTATTATCTGTTTCACACACACACACACACACACACACACACCACAACCCACCAGCTACATGACATTCTAAGGATTTAAGGGTCTGGATTCCATGCCTTCTGGACCCAGCAGCCTTGGGAGAGGTCAAGGCTAAAACCAGGTTGGTTCCCCGACCTTCTCTAGTCTGTTCCCTGTTGGCCCATCATCATAGGTCTCAGCATGCCTCCCGGTCCAAATTCTGCAGCAAATACTACTTTTAAAGAAGACTTTCTATATGTGGTTTGGAACCATTGTTTTTTACAATCAGGAAGGAATCTTCAAAAGATTGTTAAATTCTTACACTAAAACAAGATGAGGAACAGGCTCAATTCATGCAACAGGAGCTGGCTCAGAGGTTACCTGTGAGAATGATGTCACCACATAGAACAAGGAAGCTGGCAAAAACCCAGAAACACTGTGTGGCTATGCTGGGAGGGAAGGTGACCAGAGTGCTGAGTAAAGGACAAACCCCAAGCAGGTATTTGGCATATTATGACCAGACATCGCCTTGTTCCTTTACCACTTTAAAGGACAAATGGTAAGGCTAGCTAAGCCCTAATCATCCAAAGAAACCATCCCTCTAAGAAGTCTGAGAGAAACCATATGGAAAAAGGTCTTGGTTACGGTAAAATAGCTTTGTTTAAAGGCAGAGGAATAGGTATACTGCATTCTATAGAAAGTACATTTAAACACAGGGTAAGCAAGGCACAGGATGAATAAAATCCATCTGCCTGGGCTCCAAGGGCATCAGCAGTTTGAGAATTTTGCCCATGAAAGATGGGTCATGGGTTCACAGAGCATTCTGTGTCCCATGATCACAGGTTTCATCCCTAGCTCTGGTCAGCAATTTTTAAAGTAGACATCAAGGATCACAAGTTCAAGGAAGTGGGCAAAGAGAAAATGTGAAGCAGTCATGCAGAGCCATCACCATGCTTCAAAACACAAACTAGAGCACCCTCCAATGGCTTTCTGCTCCACTGAGAATAAAATCCAAATCCTCACCAAAGATCGCAGGGTGCAACAGGACCACCAGGCCCCTGCCCATCTCCCTGCTCATTTCCTTCTGTCTCACTATGTGCCAGCAGTGCTCCTTGAACACGCTAAGCTCATCCCCACTTTAAGACATGTGCAGCCTTCTCTACCTTCATGCTATTTCCAAATCTTTGCATGACTACGCAGATCCCAGGTCAAAGGTCATCTTCTCAGAGAGGACTTTCCTGACCACTCTAGCCAAAATAGCACCCCCAGTCACTTTCCATTTTTTTCTTTATATCACTTGTCACTATCTGATGTTATTTAATTGCTTTTTAGTTTTTGAAGCAGGGTTTCACTCCGTCATCTAGGTTGGAGTGCAGTGGCATGATCATAGCTCACTGCAGTCTTGAACTCTGGGGCTCAAGCAACCTCCCTGCCTCAGTATCCCAAGGAGCTGGGACTACAGGCATGCACAACCATGCCTGGCAAATTTAAAATTTTCTTTGTAGAGACGGGATCTCACTATGCTGTCCAAGCCAGTCCAGAACTCCTGGGCTCAAGCAATCCTCCTGCGTCAGCCACCCAAAATGTTGGGATTACAGACGTGAGCCACCACGCCTGGCCCATTTGATTGCTTTTTAATTAACTGTCTCTCTCCAGCAGAATGTAAGTTCCATAAGAGCAGAGTCTTGACTGTCTATACCCATAACTTCTGTCTAAGACCAGGAATACCTGTTGATGAAGATAGGTCAGTAGCCACTTTCATAAATATATGAGGGCATTTTTATTGATAAGGCACTTTTAAAAAATATATGAATCTATACAAGCAAAAATATATCATATCTGTACTTAATAAGGAATTCTTTCGAAAAAACTAAAATTACATAAAGTTGAGGCTGTCCTGGAGAATCTGAGACATAGAGACATTCTATATATGAAATTCAGTTTTTCCACTGTTTGGTAAATCTTTCTGATGACTCACATGTCCTCAGTACCAGTTTAGGCATCATATACTCACTGATAACAGATGGAGCGCTCACTAGGGAATGATGGGATTCCAGAGTTAGGATCTGGGTACATAGGTGGGTGTGCAGAAGCACCTCCAGCTCAGAATCTACAACTGACAGATCTTAGAGTCAGTGCAGCCTTGGTTTACACTTGTTTTGTATCTCTCAAGGGGGATATGCCTCCAACTGTAATGTTTTGGGCAGTCACCTGGGGATCTTATTAAAACGTAGATTCTGATTCCAAGGTGGGACCCAAGAGTCTATATTTTCGATAAGTTCTCACGCAGATGATATCTGTGCTTCCAGACAGAGGCTCACACTTTGAGAAGCAAATATCTAGTAGCACAAAATTGCCATCTGAGAAACAGATGACAATTACCTGAGATTAACTCAAAAAGGAAGTGCTCACCGTAGGGGAACTTGGTTCCTAAGAGGCAAATATATAGAGAACCTAATTTTAAAAAGTGAAAAGGAACTTGTCTGGAAAGAGATGGCTCAGTTCTCTTAATCTGTAATAAAGGAAATTTGCAAGGACTTAAAAACAGAATCATGTCTAAGTGCTGACTTGTATGCAGATCTGGGAAACTGCTTAATTCTAGTATGAGAATTGTAAAAATTCATATTCCTTTACAAGTGTTCTATTTACAACTCTTGGGGCATAAGAAAGGAGAAAGCTTTGCCAGTTCTGTGTAGCAACAAATATGTGGACCAATGTCCCCCATCTAACTGTCCTGCTCCAGGTATAAAACTAGTTGTTCTTTTAGTTTCTCTTTTTAAATTTCCCCTCCTTACCAGCCCCTTCTCCCCCTTCCCACACACATCCTGGTTCCAAGGAGGAGCTCTAAGCTGATGGTGAGACTCTGGGATGATTGATCTGGTGAGTGGTACACACATCGTGACCTTATCCTACTTGGTTGCTGACCCCATGAAAAGGCAGGGCTGGCGGAGTCTTCACCTCACTTGAGTCTCCAATCTCACCTGTATGCTCCTGCAGCTTTAGTGTAACTCTGTGCTGCTAGTTATTTCTTTTCTTTTCTTTTCTTTTTGAGTTGGAGTCTCACTCTTGTCCAAGCTGGAGTGCAGTGGCATGCTCATAGCTATCACAACCTTGACCTGCTGGGCTCAGGCGATCCTTCCACCACAGCCTTCCAAGCTGGAACTACAGACGAGCACACCATGCGAGGCTAAGTTAATTTTTAATTTATTGTAGAAATGAGGTCTCACCAAGTTGCCCAGGCTGGCCTCAAACCCATGGGCTCAGGCAATCCTCTCACCTCAGCCTCCCAAAGTGCTGGGATTATAGGCGTGAGCGACGGCACCTGGCCAGAGGGGTTATTTCTTATAGTTGTTAACATGCATATCTCCTTGAAGACCTGGTATGGGGTTGGGGTGATTGAAGATTAGGATTGGGCATTCCTGTGTCTTTAGCAACCTTCCAACGGCAGTGATTGGACATGAGCTATCATTGTCCACAGTGATTTCCTTCCCAGTACCCTCAAAACATCAAAGAACAAACCTGGCCTTTTTCCTCCAGTTTTTTGTGTTCCGTAAGAAGTTGTTCCACATGCAACACACTGTCTCCAATGCTTGTAAACTCTGCTTGCTCTTCCAACAAATTATCCAGGGCAAGTTTAACCTACAAGACACATTAGAACAGTCCAGAAGTAAACCAACATGTACTCGTTTGGAGGTATAGGTTTGTTAGGCTTTAAGAAAACTCAGGCCGGGCTCGGTGGCTCAGCCTATAATCCCGTGCTTTGGGAGGCCGAGGTGAGTGGATTGCCTGAGACCGCGGGTTCGAGACCCGCCTGGGCAACTTGGCGAGACCTCATCTCTACCATAAATAAATAAAAAATTAGCCGGGCGTGGTAGCGCACGCCTGTAGTTACAGCTACTAGGAAGGCTGAGATGGAAGGATCGCCGGAGCCCAGCAGGTCGAGGCTGCAGTGGCCGGGAGCGGCCACTGCACTCCAGTCTGGACGACGCAGTAAGACACCAACTCAAAAAAAAAAAAAAAAAAGAAATGGTAGCCATTTCCAGCTCCCTGGAAAGACTGTTACAAAAAAGACAAAATCACTGTAGCTCCACCACTGAATTACTGTGAGCTCTTAAGGAAGTCACTTTATTTCAGATTCCACCTCTGGAAAAGGAGAAGACTCTGTTATTCAGTTTCTCCGCCCTTCCAACTCTAAAATGTTATCAGTTTGTGACAATGCAGGCTGCACTTTGTTGATGAGTACAGTTACGTTTTCTGTCCTTGCAACATCTTTCAAATCATTCTGAGTTACATAACTAATGAGGTTTTCCAGATTACACTGAAAATTAAAGTTCGCATAGTCAGCACTAAGTCATGGCATCAGAAACCGGGAAACTTCTGAGACTTGAATCATGTGCTAGAAGCTATTCCAAAAAAGCCACGTTGAAGGTTGTCCTAGAGATGGACCTGGAGTTCCCCAGGGATTGACTCCATTTATAACGAAGCCAACTGCTTAAAAATGCCTGGCTCTTGCCAAAGACATAAGGTAACAATTGGATTTTCCTTTAAAAATTTTTCTTCAACTAAAAACACGGGGCACAAAAGTGAGCACTCTGAATTGGGCCTTGAGCAGTTGAAAGAAATTCTTTTCTTTTTTCCTCCCCTTTTGTTTTTTTTAGAATATGTTCTGATTACAAAAGGAACACACACAGAAATTCAAAATATGGCCTTTCCAATCATTTTAATATGTATAATATTCTTTCTGGATACACAGAATCCTTAACAATGACCAGTTTGCATTGTAGATAACACAGAAATAATGAGAAAATACTTCTCGTATAACTATTGATCTTCCACTAAAATGCAAGAGAATCAGGCACTTCATAAGAGCATTATACTGGAAAGGAGATTCTGCATCTTGGCTCCATTCCTAAGTTAACTTTGGCCAAGCCAATGTCCCTCTCTGGACCTGCATATTCCCATATATAAAGCAAAGAAGTTGAAATTCAATGTGCCTTCACTTAATTTCCATTACATATCTTAGAATTGTGTAAGGCTCTTTTGATGGAGAGTGATAGAAATCTCAACCCAAACTCCCTTAAGTAAAACATAAATTCATTGGCTCAATGAACTGAGGTGGCAAGGCATAGATCTATGGAATATAAATTTAAGCATGACTAGTCCTGGGGACCAAATATGTGTTATCAGAGTCCAGGTATGTCCATCCTTTTGTCAGCTTTTCCTTAAGGTGTGTAGGTTTCTGTTCTAAATTCCATAGGATAGCCAGATGAGCACATGAAGTCCACAGCTTCCGTCTAAGAACAAAGGCTTCTCTCCTTCAACAGGTGAACAAATACTCTCTGCATGAATGTCACTGTTCTGAATTGAATCACGTGGTCAATCTGATCCATTCAGTGGGTTTAGAAACATGGGAGCCACCTCAGGCCATTCAGTGTCCCCTACAAGAGGACTGGTCAAATCCATTCAAACCGCTGGGCTAAGTGTGGGGAATGACCATTTTCCAAATAAAATTCTGGCCACAGTTTTATCAGAGGAATGGAAAATCATAGGAAGCAGAAATGACAAAAGTTTAACCACAGACATTCCCAATAATTTGAAGAAAGTGTCCCTTTTTCTTGTGAATAAATATACAAAGAAACAGAAAACCAAAACTAAAACAAAGGCTATATAAGGAATCAAAGGAGGCAAAAATTCCATAAACTTGTTCATGGATTGTTATAAGATATTTTCTTTAGGAATTGTTCTGAAATGTTGCTAATCCTTGTGAGAATTTACCTGGCTGGAAAAGACAAATCTGGTGCTCTATTTGGGCCATGGCAGGTGAGAAGCCCCTCACTTAACTGAGATGCCTTCCAGTCTTGGATTTCACATGTTCCACAGGTACCTCCTACATTCTGGCAGATGTAGAAATAGCTACAGTCCTTTTGGAAGAGATTATTTCAATATGTCTCAAGAGCATTTAACTGCCAATGCCCTTTGACTCAGAAATTCCACTTTTGGGAATCTAGCCTAAGGAAATCACCAGAAATACAAACACAGTTTTATGCACAAGTATGTTAATTGTCTCATTGGTATAATAAAATGACAGTGTGAGTGTTCTTCAATGGCTAATGGTTAGGTAAATTGTGGAAACACACATTTGCTAAGCCATCACATAATTTTCAAGCACTTTGTTTAAGGAGTGTGGTGCAACACAGGGAACATGAGTGACAATGTTGAAAGATAAAAGTGTGATATGAGGTTAGATAAACAATATATGCAATATCGTATGTGTATAGGATTGTGCAATACAGTAATTTATACAGAGATATTAAATATTTATAAAAGGAATGGAATTAAGCTACTTTTGAGATGAGGTAGTGAGTTCATACTTCTTTCTCATTCTCTTCTGAGCACAATTTACTTTATAATGAAAAAAAAACTTTTTTTTTTTTTTTGAAATTAACAAATGAGTGAGTAAATTAATATAAATAAAGATTTATGCATCCTGGAAGCAGCAGAGGAGAGATGGCAGTACAAATGAAATTATTGAGAACACTGATGGAATTTTAATATGGACTGTGGAATATAGTGTTTCATTAATGTTTATTGTCATTGTTCTTAGGAAATATACATTAAATGTTTATGGACAAAGGAGCATGTTGTCTCCAACTGACATTCAAATGATTTGGGAAGCTGTATATATTTGAGGGAGAGTGCACAAGAGCACATAAACGAGACAGTATAAAGAAAAGAAAATCTTTCCTTGAGTTGTTCTTCATTGAACAAAGGCAAAGATATATCACCATTGATACCCTTGATTACATTACACATGATACTTACTATATTTCAAGTAAGTAAATTAAATTAAATGCCCTCTTGTAATACTAACAAACCACAGGGGTGTGGTAGTCATTGTAGAATGTAAGGAAATCAGGGAACTTGAAATTTATGCCTCAAATGGAAGAACTTTGTTGAAGTTCCTGATCTCAGAATGATTTTCTAGGAGATGCTCCCCTTAAGACATTATTCTGTGTTTAGAGAAGCCAGAATACAAGGCTAAAAGCAGACTTGCAGAACATATTATCTATCAAGTTGTATTCATTCACTGAGGGTTCACTGTGCACACATGCTTTTCTGTATACAACACAACTCAGCAAATTTGACAGTATTCAGGATGATCTTTGTGTACCCAGAAACCTAAATATTATCATTGGCATTTCCCTTAGAAAGACCAGTCCTCTTCATTTTCTGGGTTTGAGGGGTTTGCCAGGTTATGGGGTTTCATTGCTGAAATTGGGACTATTGGTTTCCCTACCTGACAAATCCATCAGCTGGTGCTTTCGACTTCATATACATGGCATTTCCCCTGTCCATATACATTTCCCCATCTACCCTACCACCATTTTCATCCCTCACCAAAGTCCTGGTCTTTGGAAAGCATGTCCGTTCATGCCAATTCTCTGTTTCAAACCCTCAAAAGACATCACACTACTTGTAAGAAATAGAGACACATCAATTACACAGCCCAGGAGACCCTGCATGGCCATGTCCCTGCTTGCCCTAGGTCTCTTCTTCTCCCATTCCTTCTCCTAGCAATTCTCCACGGCCACCCTGATCTCCATTTGTCTTTCATATGTACCCTGGGATCATTAATTTCATGTGTCAACTTGGCTAAGACATAGTATCAGTGGCTAAATATCAGTCTTGATGTCATTATAAAATTGTTTTTTTAGATGAGGTTAACACTTAAATCAGTAAACCTTAGAGTAAAGCAGATTGCCTTAAAGTGGCTAGGTCTTATTCAGTTAGTTGAATACTTTAAGAAATAAAAACCTAAGTTCCTGAGGAAGAGGGATTTCTCCTTCCAGACTGTATTTGAACTGGTGCTGCAACATCATCTCTTCCCTGGGTTTCCGGCCCACGAGGCAACCCTGCAGATTTTGGACTTGCCAGCCCCTATAATTGAGTGAGCCAATTCCTTAAAATAAATATCTCTTTCATACATCCTATTGTTCTGTTTCTCAGGAGTACTCTGATGAATACTTGCCCATATTCCAGAAAAAAGTTTTTCCATTGTGGTAGTTGTTCTGACCTCTCTGACTAGCTAAAATCTTCATACTATACTCTATCAAAATACTTTTATCAATCAGGTATGGAAGTAGAACATGCATTTATATGATTGCTGACAAGTGCCTATCTCCCTATGGGGGGGAAAAGATGTTTTTGACTTACTATAGTAGGTACTCATTAACTATTTATTATATGAATAAATGAGCCCTGAATGAGCTATATGTATATCTTGGTGGGATATAAACATTGAGAAACACTGATTTATCGCATCATTTTTATTGTATGGATGGAGAAACTGAGGCTCATAAACTTGAGTGTGCTGGAACCATATCAATTCGTTTTGCAATTATATGCAATTATTACTTTTGTGTTGTGAATTATTTTGAAAAATACACAGTGCAGTAGATAATCAGAAGTTGTCAATCTTAACTGTCAAGCAATATGAAAAATATAATTATCCAAACTCATGCAGAACCACTGTCATATCTTCATTCTCTTTTCAAGTAGAAAAACTATTAGAATGTGGTCTACAAAGAAAGAGAGGAAAGGAGATGGATTAGTCATATTTTCCCTAGACTAACTCCCTAGAATACATATGAGTTTAAAATCTTTGTGGCTGTCCCTTTGCTTGTGTTTGAAAAATGAATACAGATGTCGATTGTCCACTTACCCATGATATATACTCATTTATTTAGACAGGCATTAAAAACAAATAACTACAGGATACCTATCATATGGCAGGCACTTTTTTGGGCACCACAGGAAAAGGGCAGAAGGGAATTAGGTGAGTCCCATCTTCAAGTTGCTTATAATCACTTGAAAGTGGTGACATGTTCTCAAGGAAACACAGAGTGGCACATTCCAATTAGGATTCCGAGTTGTGTATAGAAGAGAAAATTTACTTCCTGCAGGATGATTTTAAAAGGCATGATGCAGGATAAGGTTTTGGAATGATACTTTGAAGAATGAGAGCGATTTTGAAATGCAGACCTACAGAAAAAAATCAGCTAAAGTTGAAATACTGAGCAAAACAGCAAGCACAAAAGACTGAAGGTTAGAAAAAAAATACTGGATTTGATTAGGTTTTGTTTTTGTCCTTGGCAGAGGTAAATTCTTGTCTTTGCTCATGTGTTCACTCATTCATTCATTGATTCATTCATTTATCTATTCTTTTATCCTCCAAATATCTGTTGAGTGCTCCCTCTGAATAGTCACTGAGTTAGGTCCTGGTTATGGACAGAGAAAATCACAATTTTTATGGAAGTTTCCAGTCTAGTGGGCAAGAAGAACTTTAGTCAGAAATTTACTCTCCTGGTTATACAGATACAGGCTGAGGAGAAAGCTATGGATTAAGAAAACAAGTCTTGTGAAGACACATGACTTGGCCCCTTTGCTCTGTATTGTGGGGGAATATAAACACTGAGAAACAACGATTTATTCCACCCCCATTATTTTATGGCGATGGGTGAGAGACCCTTAGACAAAAGCTAATAGTGTAAGGATTTAATTAAGTGTGGAAGGTTGGGTGGACATGAGGGCTGACAATCCAAGCAGAAGCAACAGATTGTATAAAGGCCCTGTGGAGAGAGGGTCAGGTAAATAATGTCCATCGCTTAACTCATTTATCTTAGGGATTCTTTTAGGCCTATCTGTGACTTTAGGGCTGCCAAAACTGGAAGTGTTTCGACATAGCAGTGGATATCTCAACTGGCTGTGAAATAAAACTACAATAAAGGATGTATGAGTACTCTTTCAAGCTACCAACTTATGACCCCCTCCCTGATAATTATGATTTAAATGGTCAAAAATGTGGCCTGAAAATTGACATTTTTGTAAAATCTCTCCAGGATCTTCCAAAGTTCTTTAACAGATCTCTATCAATCTACCAAGTGATCACTTCATCCGGTTCTTAAATGCTGTTTATCTGCTCAGGGTTAGGGGAAAGATTTCTTGAAAATATAGTCTGCCAACAACTCAGTCTTGTTAAAACTAACCCATTGGATTTAGTTTTGTACTTCTTGGCCATGTGCTCAGCCGGGGTGTTTTGTCATTATTTCAGATCAAATCTCTAGAAGTTGACCATCAATAAATAAGCATCATGATTCTTTCCTCTAACCTCCCTAGGAGGAGTGAGTCATTTCCTTTTTTGTTTTCCATAGTGCTTTTGGGGTATCTCTCTTGGCACTTCTGCATTTTAATTTTTCTCTTTTCTCCTCCATTCTACAAAGGATGGTTGGCCCTTTAGCAATTAGAGCTCTTCTTGGTCTCCCCTTATTTTTCAAAACTCAGCACTAACATCTGCTCTTAATAGATGCTCAAGAGCTGCTGGAAAGTCAAGGATTTCACAAAAATCTTGGAGATCCTATTTCTCAACACCTGTACATCTGGGCCAGAGCACATATTTAAAGTAAGCCCTGGTAGATTGGGGGAGTTCAGAATTAGACTGAGATAGACCTGAGTCTATAATATGACTCTACCCTTTATAAACTGGGAGACTTTATTGGACCTTATCTGTTAAATAGGGATAATCAATCCTAACTTTAGGAGCAAGTGAGGGATTTAAAAATGCAAAGTATGTAAAAAACATTTTGATCAGGTCTGGCAGTTAGTAGGTCTATAGTAAAAGGGTAGGTTGAACTGATAATAAAAATAGCAGCTGTCACTAAATCTAGGAGGCATTACGTGGTCAAAGCTAAGAATTCACTGAATTCTAGCTGACTCTTGTTCGAAGAAAACTTTAGAGTCACCAGCATTATGTTTGGGGACACTTCTCCATATACTCTGTATTTCTGATTAGCTGTCCCCTCTCCTACCTGACTATAAATATTGGAGCACAGGGACCTTGTCTACCTGTTTTCCCATTGTATCCTTAGCTCTATCACAGGGCCTACTTCATTATAAATGCTCAGTAAACCTTTGGTGAAATAATGTGCTTGCTTTATCTGTAAAGTGCTGGCAGTACTACGCAGTGCTACCTGCCTGACTGATGGAAAAGAGCTGGGCCTGATGCCCACTGGAAGGTCTTCCCAGCCATGGGGTAGATGGTGATTAGAGAGTCACTTTACCTCCCTGAACCTCAGTTTCCCTTGTCTGCAAAGTGGTGTTGAGTTGGATCATCTCTGTGGACCATCCTCTAGCTCCTGCATTATGGCTATTCAGGAATAATTCTGTAACTGATACCCTGAATTAGGTCCACAGAAGAGGTATAAAAGGTTAATTATTTCTGACTCCATTTACTGAGCCAGGGTTTCTTTTGTGAGGTTAATTTGAGCTCATCAGTTTGCTTATTTGTATATTCATATATTCATTCATCCAGTATTTACTGAGATTCTTCAATGTAATGTTTATTTTACTACATCTTGTAAATACAAAGAGGAATACAGCATAGTCCTTGCTCTCAAAATGACAACAATCTATTGAGGAAAACAAAAACATGAACCCATAGTTTTAATTTATTATGGGGAGTTTTCCAATAGAGTTATTCCCAAGGCATAGTGACTGCCCTTGAGAGAAGAAACTAAAACCATTCTCGTCTGTATGGACGGAATGTTATGGGTTATGGATTGTGGAAATCTTCCTAGGTAAGGTGCCATATTGAATCAATCTTGAAGAATGAATAGACATTCTCATGTGGCATAGAAAAGTATCTCCAGTAGCATGGAATATTCATTCTGGGACCTATTGATACAGTTCTTGTGCTAGCACACAGGATAAAAGTGATAGAGGAGCAAGAGTTAAAGTGATTCAGAGAGAATTAGTCAGGTACCGAATCCAAAAGGAGCCCTTTTCCCTTCTAACCCTGGTAGCTGAGACCAAGACTCAGCCAGGATTCGGGAGCACTTTGAAAAGGAAAACAAAGATTGAGCCCTGGGATTCAAGTCCTCTTTCACACACTGGGTAAATTTCCGGGTGATTCTGGTTTATGTCCTCAGTCTGATTTGGGTGGAACCTTCACTGTAACAGATTTTCCCAGCTCCTTATCACAGTTCCTGCCCTTGTTATGGCAACACTGTGAATGTCTCAAGTGGGGCGGGCCATGCCCTTAGATTAGTTATCTCTGCTCTGTTTCTTAGTGTTGTTTCAGTTGGCGGAAGGGTGCTGTCATCACAGGCAGAATAGGATGGGAATGCTACCATGTATCAGCAAGCTTCCCTCTCCCCTCAGTAAGACTCTATGAACAAACATTAGCTTGCTTTAAGCTGATGTCAAAGAGTGGTGTTTTATTCTTCCTAATTCTGGATGTTGAGGACAAATCGACAGGCAGCCAACTAGTGTAAAATAGGACATAAGGTGCAATGCTTCACTATGGGTTTTTAGAACCTGGGTTCATATCCTGTCTCTCCTACTTCATAGCTCTGTGTCTTCACAAAGTAATTAATTTCTTTGACCTATAGTGTTCTTATATGGAAAACGAGGACTGTTACTCCAGACTTCTAAGCTTGTTTTGGGTATTCAACAAGATTACCACTTAATGACCCTTGGGAGCTATCTGGCAAGAATAATTATTAAGTATTAAGTATTAAGAAAAGTACTTAATATATGTTAATAATAATGAACATCGTAGAATTAACCTAAAATAACATAATAAATCAAACTGACATCATACAGCCTAAGAGACACAAGCACCTGATACCTGTTTTGGCTGCTAAAAAGGTACAGTTAGACTTTGGAAAGAGTATTGGGTCTCTTCTTGCCTCTGTTTCCATCCATGATACATGTGAGAAGTAGAGTTGTTAACCTATCCATGAACATTTTGAGTCCTGGTAACCTGTGATCTCTTGAATGAGAGTGATGCCCACATATACATCACTATCACCCTTTTGTGTAAAAATACTGTTTCAATGAGCTTTATTAAGAACTAGAGGATTTTCTATTATATAACAAATAACTTCCTTAATTACATTTTAAAAAAACTTTCACATTAACAACTTTTCTCTCAATTCAGCTGACTGCATATATGTGGGTTTTCACCCATCAGAGTACTCATAACATAGCACCGTAAAGTATCTGTATAGCTTCCTTAAGGGAAGGAGAATGATTAATTGTTTTCTCTGTTTTTCAGTTTCCATCACATGGCATGAAATATGGTGAGTTATATGCACATATGCATAAGTTGAATAAATAAAAGAACAACTAAATGAGTCAACAAATGAATGTATACACATCTCCAATTGCTTTAAGGTTTGCATTGGTTCAAAGAGTGTGAAGGTAAAAATTCCCAGGGCACCATGAGACCTCAAAGACAAAAGGGATTTAAAGTCTATGCTCCTTATGGTGCTGGAAATCTTTCAACAATATTCTAACAATGCATGTCTAGGTCAAGAGATAAAGAACTCCAGGGCATTCCAAAACAATGCATTTCATCTTTGGGCAACTGTGACTGTGAGAGAGTCTTTCCTTCTATTATTGAGCCTGACTTTGTCCCCTGCTGCAATTAGAAGTGGCACCAGGGACAGATAAACCTATCATTCTGGTGAGGTTAATTGACCATACAGACAAAACCACCAAGCTTGTGTGTGTGTGTGTGTGTGTGTGTGTGTGTGTATGTGTGTGTGCGTGTGTGTCTGTGTGTATGTGTGTCTATGTGTAGCGGGAGACATCATCTGGTGGAATTAGCAAGATCCTAGGGACTGCCTTTGGCCTTGTGATGACATCTAAACTAGCCATACCTAGGGAATTAATTTATGTCAATCAAGTTTACATGATACTAATATATAAAATAAATCACAATTTAGCTTTTTCAAGTGTAGAACCTTCTTTTTCCGTGACCAGGATATACCTACTGACTATTCAAGGCATGTGGAAAGTCAACCTGAACTTTGGAAGGTAGCTTCGTGAGTTAATTTTGAGACCATTCTCTCCCAGGCTCTTGAAGGGGTAGATGAAACAATCCTCCATCACATCAGAGGACGCCTCTTAAAGAGTGGAATAAGGTAAAACTTAAGTCACTTCCACAAAAGAGACCACTACATAAACTGCCCTTAGATTTCCTTGGTACAGATCACATTCTTGGTACAGATCACATTCTGTCTGTTGCAGAATATGGGAACTTTGTAAATTTAGTGCAATATGAAACAAACCAGGTCAATGTGTCTTGTCCTTTCTCAACGTCAGTGATTAAGTGAAGAATTTGTTTCCAGTGACGGATCATCTTGTAACATGTATTTTGATTTTATACAGGTCAACACAGTTAGGTCATTCTCAGATATACCCTGCTTATCCTGATAGACTCATAATTTCCCACATTCCCTCAGACTCCCACTTCCTCCTGACTTTTTCTTGGGTTGGGCATGTTTACACGTGGATTGTATCATTCAACATTTGAGAATTTTTATGAAGGATTCAGTCAAAGAGAGGGGCAAAAACTGTAGATTACTTCACTTAATACTTCTTTGGGCTCTCTTCTCCATACTGGCTTCATCGACCATATAGGTATTTCCCAGCCTCCACTGGCACTAGGGATGGTCACATAACATAGTTCTGGACAATGAATTGTAACTGAAATCCTTAGTCTTCCTCTCCACTGAGCTCTGTAGATTGACATGGTGCTATAGCCAATAATATATCAAGTCTACAGGATTTGAATCCATGTGGTCACTTGGGGCTTTCTAGGATTGTTTCTCCTGCCTTTGAAACTCTCCTTGCTTCTCAGAATGAATCGGTCTCAGTCTCTTGAATGTCTGAGATTCTATCTCTCCAGCTGCTGGAGTAGTCAGCCTGTGTGACCCGGCCTCATCCTCTTTGAAAATAACTTGCCAGGTGCTTCTCTTGCTTGATTACTGGTAGAAGAGATGCATGTGCAAAATCACAGGTCAAGAAATGTAAAAACTTGAGAACTTGAATAAAGCAAGTGAAAAGAGGCAACACATATTTTCATTCCAACAAGAACAGGCACACCAAACAGGAGAAAGGCTATTAAATCTGAACGCATGCAATTTTTAAGGTAGCTTTAAAAAAGCAGAATACTTTAGGAAGTAATCTTTGGAGACAGATCACTTTGGGTTTGAATCTTTGTTCTAGCTCTTCCTAGCTGTGCTTTACTTGACAAAGTGTCTGGTCTCTAGTAATTGCCTTCCAAGTGGCAGCTGTTGTCATGATTACTGAACTATTAATGACTATTAAGCTGCCTTGATGATTAAGATATTTGTATTTATTAAGCTTTTTTATTTAGTACAGAAAGGTGAAATTTTATATCTGATATTTAATAATTAATGATGTCAGGGCCCAACAAGGTTAGATGGGAAAGGTTGGTTGATTCATCAATAGGCTATTTAATAGGAAGCCACTATGGGTAACTTTGTTGCCATTGTAAGCTTATTACTATAAGAATGTCAGTCTCTGATTTTCTCTTCAGCTTAAGTCCAGAACTCTCAGCTGTGTCCATTTGGTCCAAGAGAAGGCACAGGGCTTG
The DNA here is from genome assembly GCA_963574415.1 of Tarsius wallacei. Classification (NCBI taxonomy): domain Eukaryota; kingdom Metazoa; phylum Chordata; class Mammalia; order Primates; family Tarsiidae; genus Tarsius; species Tarsius wallacei. Next base: position 14,615 of record CAUYQG010151378.1, on the reverse strand, counting down.
GTTAAAGGGGGAAAAGCGTATGCTCCAGAAATGCAGAGGCCAGACCACTCATGCCCAGAGCTGCTGCAGGTCCACAGACACCTGGGGTGCTGGCTGCACTGTCCCACTGAATTGCCACAGAGGCTCTTCCTTTCCTGTTCTCAGTCACAGACAGCTAGAGCCAGAGTGATTCTTAGAGATCCTTTAATCACATTTCTCCTGGTCCCATATGGGTAACCTGACACCCAGAAAGGAGAAAGGATGAATAGAATTTATGCATCCAGTGACTCAAATTATTATCATTGACTTTTTATTCCTTAATTATTTTTTCTGCTGCCTGCTAAATGCTTAACAACTGATATGACCAATATCTACTATCAAATGAGAAAATAGCCATTCCAAGGTGGGAGATGATTAATCCTGGGCCCCAATCTCCTGATGAAAGAACTAGAACAGTATATGAAATTGGGTGTCCACACTAAAGATGCCTCATACATATGCTGTGACACAAGATACAGAACTCCCCCTATGTCATCCGACTTTCCTGTGTTTCCGTTTTCTCATTTGAGAAATGGGTATGTGCTCCTAGTTGTGAGGCAGGCTAGCTAGTTTAGGCATGGGGTAGGAGGATGAAATGTTATTGAGCCCAAGGTTAAGAAACTTCCTGTGGCTTGTAACTGACTTGAAACTGACAAACACAACTAGATAAAATCCAGCATTCCTTACCTTCAAGTATATCTCCCTCTTGGAGATCCCCCTCACTCCCCTCTCTCAAGTGTGTGTACTTCTGGTTCAAATTAAAGGTTTTTCTTTTACTTTCTGTGACTTATCCTTGAATCCTTTCCCACAACGGACCCAAAAACCTGGTCCTGGGTATGGGTTGAGGATCATACTTCTCAAGAAATCACTTCCAGTTCTCCATGGGGTTAGCCATGACAATGCACTGAACCCAACTGGACCCCTCTGTCTTTCTGACTGAGGCAATCCCCCCCCACCCCCACTGGCCCACAAGCCCATTGCCTTCAGCTACTTTTCAAGATGTTTTTGTTTTATCTGATTCTAGTTTTTTTAGGGAGTTTATTTTTATTTTTTGTTTTTAAACTGGCCATGCCTAGTGTGATTTCACAGGGTAGCTATGCTGACAGAAAGGGAGGGGATCAGGCTCCAAATACCTAGTTCTACTGGTCATAACTTACTGTGTATATTCTCAGTCTGGATGGGAAGAGGTGTGTCTGAGGCCTGGATTCTATCCCTTTGCTCCTGGAAAAAAAAAAAAAACAGCTTTTATTTTTGACATTCTTTGGGCGATTGTAGAGAAAACTCAGAGGGTGGGGAAAAACCCAAGTTTGTTTCATCCCTGGTTTCTGAGGCAATGCATGCACACATTCTTATTTCAGTACCAGTGTTTTTCTCAAATTATCCACTGTATGACTCTGTTGTTTTCTCCTTTCTCTAGTTCATCCTGAGATATTTTTATTTCTTCTTGGTAACACGACAAGTTGTGATATAATTTCTTTATGAAGCATGAAAGGCTCGCAGAGATCAGTACCCCAAGCCTCTACATTTTACAGAGGAAGGCATAGGAGGTTATGTAAAAACTCACAGTTAGGAACAAAGGCAAGACTTGGCCTCTGGGAGTCCTACCTAAGCCAATTTCCTCCATGTTCAAGTGAAGAGAAATAGACTATGGATACCACTGATATGTTAAACCCAGCTTCCTGGGAATTGACTTAGTGTGACAGAAGAAGAACAGCCTATGGATTAGCAACTGGATCATGATTTGGGTTGCAGCCTTGTTCAAATTAACTAAGTCCTTTGTCCAGTATTACTGTCTGAACATTATTCAAGGTTAAAGTGAGAATTCAATTAAATTATCCGGGTCATATATCTAACATTTATGCAGAAGGGAGTCTATGAAGGGTTTTAAAAGAAGTTGGTCTGATTATTCAGGTTAGAGTGGAAAGTGCATTAGAGAAGGGGAGGAGATCCCAGAAAGACACTGTACTGACTCTGGTGAGATGTGATGGTGTAGATCTAGATTTCTAAAGGTACCTTGGGCATAGAAATGCCTGGATGGGAGCAGAGGGAGGAGTTGTGTGGGTTGATGAGTTCTATAGGGCTGATCTCAATGATCTTTCCTGACTCCCTTTTGTGCCTTGAAGAAAAATCTTGGTATGCTCTTTGATTTCCACTGTAATGTATTCCACTACCCATATATTCAGTTGCTAAGCATATTGATTCTATTTTACTTGTACAAAGTTAATATTTTATTATTGGGTGTCTATTGTGTTAGTCATTGCATGAAAAGATGAAGTCAAATAAACAAAATTTCATGATAGAGTAGATTTGAAAAAAGAAGCAGGGTTCAGTAGAAAAAAAAAGATTCTTAAGGTTGATTGTCAATTAGGAGGTTTGGTGGAGAGAACATTGGATGAGAAAACCATGTTTGGTGAATGAATCCTGAGTTTGGCTTTAATCATATTCAGATGTTCAAGGGAAGATTTCAGGTAGACAGTTAGAGAATCTGATTAGAACCATGGACTCTTGCAGGACCTTGAATAGGTTGTTTAATTTTTCTCAAACTCAGCTTCTCCACCTATAAAACATAGAAACTTATAACACCTTTTACGACTGCCATTAGACTGAAATGACCAAGCATTTAGTATGGTGACTAGAATCCTAAAAGCGATCAATTATTGGTAATTACTATTATCAGTTTGCCAGCACTGTCATACCTCAGATTGGGTAGCTTAAAATCAGAAATTTATTTTATCACTGTTCTGGAGGCTAGAAATCCAAGATCGAGGTGTCAGTAGATTTTTGTTTCTTCTGAGGCCTCTCTCTTGGCTCTCAAATAACCACTTTCTTGTTGTGCCTCACACATGGTCTTTCCTCTGTGTATGCAAACCTCTGGTGGCCCTCTTTGTATTCAAATTTTTTCTTCTTATAAAAACACCAGTCAGATTGGATTAGCGCTCACCCAAATAATTGACCTCATTTTAATGTAATTACCTCTTTCAAGGCCCTATCTTCAAGTATAGTCACATTTTGAGGTGTTGGGGTTTAGGGCTTCAACATATGAGTTTTGACGGGGACACAATTCAGCCCATAACAGTTACTGCTTCACTATTTTACATTTTACTGAGTCACAGTGGTAAGAATTTGTGCTCATTTTTGTCTGTCTCATAAATTATAAGGACTTTACAATACTTGTTCTTCTCTATGCAGAGCTGTTTGTTAAAAACAAGAGCATGTGATCAGACTGACATGGCATTGAAGTTAGATTCAAAAGGAGTCATTAGCAAAAAAGTCGTCTATATGCTCTGTGCCATTTCTCTTGTGCTCCTTACTTCTCCCTTCTTTGCATTAAGTAATAAGGCTAAATGATCTTGTCATCAGTGGCACTTGCTGTGCTGGAGTAAAATTAATCTATGCCCTGTACAAGATAGGAAATGCGTTTTCAAAAACCACAAATCATGTCTTCTCTTCTTGTTGACTGTGGGTGAGATTGTTTGAGTTCTCTGAGACTAGTATGCTTACCTCATATAATGAAAATGAAATACCTACCCAATGTATCTTATTTTCAAAGGAAAAGTCAGAACCATCATTTTCTATCTTTCTTTTTTTGTGTCCCAGTAGACAACTGAATGTCAGATACTGATGCTGAATGAATGGGGATGGAGGTGGGGTGGACAATGATGCCTGAATTGCTAATGACTACACAGAGCCATTGTTACTTAGCACTCTGGGTCACTGACTCCAGCCTTACCTTGTATCTCAATCTGGCGTCTTGAAGGATATTTTCCTTCACAGGAAACTAATCCAAAAAATGGGGATTCTGTAACCTGGGCTCAGAATTACTTTCCTGTGCAGTGTAGCCCTCAGAAATAGAGCCTCAAATTGGAGATAAACACGAGAGAGGTGACTTTTCTAAGATGAAGTCTATTCTAGGTGACAAATAACACCTGAGCTAAAGGATTTGATGTATATGAAAGTCACTCTGCATTTTGAGAGTGTATTTATTCATTTATTCATATATTCATTTAACAAATATTTAGCATAGTGGTGGGGAATGGGAAGATCCAGTTTGTGGAAAATTGAGGAAAAAAGTTGAAAGAAAGAAAACTAAAATTTAATGTAGACTTTCAGATCATTTTATCATTTGAAATCTCCCCAGCAATCTTCTGAGGTATGTCCTTTTTTATGTGTTTAATAAATGAGAAAATTAGCCAGGCTCGGAAGCTCAGCCTGTAATACCAGCACTTTGGGAGGTTGAGGTGAGTGGATTGCCTGAGCCCATGGTTCGAGACCCAACTGGGCAACTTGGCAAGTCCTCATCTCTACAATAAATCAAAAATTAGCTGGGCGTGGTAGCGCACGCCTGTAGTTCCAGCTACTTGGAAGCCTGAGGCGGAAGGATCACTGGAGCCCAGCAGGTCGAGGCTGCAGTGGCTGGGAGCGGCCACTGCACTTCAGTCTGGGTGACAGAGTGAGACTCCAACTCAAACAAATAAATAAATAAATAAGAAAATTATGCTCTCTTCAATATGATTGATAATAATGACAGCAATCAATGATTGAGCGCTTAGCCTGTGCCTGTACTGAGAACTTGAATGGATTATCTCATTTAATTCTCACACCAGCCTTTTGAGGTCACTGTATCTGCAGAATCCATTTTTTTCTGCTTACCAAGCATCTGTTTTCTCTTCTTTTCCTCATAACAAAGATCCTTCCTGTTGGAAAATTCTTTTCTCTTGTTCTTAGTCTATGTGATTTATTCTGGACTAACACCACTGCAGGCTCTAGGAGTAGAGACGTGACCCAGGCATAGCCTAAAATGTAGCACATCTACCTGGATTCAGTATTTTTACTCAGTGTTTCTTCTCATAACTCCATGCTTTGCTAAAACTGTTGGAGAGGAGGCTCTCTGTCCACTACAAATTCTTGGCACTTAAAGAATAGTTAATTCTGGACCTACTGTGTGCCTTCTTGGCTACCATATAAATAGAGTTCAACTGGAAATGGAGCTAAAAAAAGGGATATCAGAACCAATACATTTGTAAGAAACAACATTATTTGAATGGCTTCATCAAGCCATATGTGACACTATATGAAACCTTTGACTTCCTGGGTATGTGAATAAGTCATTCCCCTTCTGATCTGAAAGTACTTCATGTCATGTGGCAATCATTTGTAGTAGAAATATGGATGACTACAGAAACATAGGTGTAGGTTCAGTAATTAATTGTTATATGCTCTCCTAAATTATGAACTCCCTGAGAACCTCAGTTTCCACCATCTTACACAGGCTTACCAAAGATAGCTTATCCTCTAGGCCTCTTGGGGCCTGGGAGCTTTGAATGGCTCCCAGAACCTGACTTTCTTGAAGATTTTAATGAGAAGATCTTTGAAACTCTGGGAACCTCCCCTAGGTTCTTGGGTGGGAGACTTGGAAAGCCAGACCTTGCTTTTCTTGTTATGTAGTTGCCACCTTCTAATCTTCCAATTACCTTAGCTTTGCTGGAAGTTAAATCTGGTCCTAACACAGTCTCTCCCCAAGTGGCCAATTTGATAGATAATTCAGAAAGCACTGGTGGAGAAAAGGGGAAGTAACTCAAGGAAAGCAAGCCAGATAATTAAGGGCATGTTATTCCCCAGTTTACTGCTGTGGGAAATTAGAATTCATTCTCCCTGATGAATTCTAGGATATAGTATAAAACAGTCTTTGGTGTGATCTTCCTGAAAGACAAGAAAGCTGGAATATACGTCCACCGAGTCCTGTCCAACCGCTGATTGAGAGATCGGCCTTGAGTAATTGATTCCCTAGTATTTCTGGATTGAAGAACAGGGTATAGTGGCTACAGAAAACTTTAGGACAAAAAGTCATACCAGCTAGCAGTTAGAAGTCATCGACATGAATGTGGAAAGTGTTGAGCAGATACAGACAGAATATGGAAGGAATCAAATAAAATTAGAGTTAGGTAGTGATGACTTCCTTAAGCCTTGGTAGGCTGTAGAATTGTAATGGGAATAGAGAGGGAGAGGTGATACAAGACAGAATACAAGAACAAGAACAAAGAAATAGGGACACAAATGTACCTGGTATGGCTAGGTATGACGTTGACTGGTTGTATTTGTTGGGAACCATTTTGTAAAAGTGGCCCAAATGGGACACTAGATAAAATTCGAAATACAGCTTGATTTCCAGTCAAGCATGGCCACCTTAAAAGCAGTATCATTTTTCACATTGTTTGGGTAGAGATTTTACTTTAGTTATTACTGGCTTGCTAAAGTAAAATCTCCCCTCAAAATTATCCATAACTTTAGTGTAAAACATATCATGTTTTAATATAATCTTACTGTGCAGCTTGTATCTATTGAGGACAATGATCCTGACCAAATCTACCTCTGTATATACAAATAATCTACCTCAACATTTAGTACATAAACAGTGCTTGAAAACTGTTTGTCAAATAAAATAATTAGAAAATTTGAATAAATGGTTCATAGGACCCATGTCCAAATCAAAACAATCTTTCATACTGAAAAACTCTTTTAGACAATCAGAGATGTACTTTCCACCTACCTGGAGAAAACAGAAGTAATGTACACCCAGAAATGATTCATACCCACAAATTTTGCACCATGCTCAGTTACACTCAGAGTACCTTTTAGTAGGAATGAGGAGTAACACAGGTGTTCTATAGACATGTGACATGCTGAGATGTGAGATAATTTTCATGTTGTGATACTGAAATTAATGCAACGACTTTGAAAAGAAGTTTTCATACATCTTTATCTCTAATGATACTTTCTGTATTGAAGTCTACTTTGACTAATTATTAACACAACCAATGCTTTCTTATGATTAGTGTTTCTCTCACATGACAATATATAGCTGGGTCTTGTATCTAGTCTGAAAATCTCTGCCTTTTAATTGATGTTATTAGTTCATTTACATTTAACATAGTTATTAGCAGAGTAGAATTTTAGTCTATCATCATGCTTTTGCTTTTTATTTCTTCTAGCAGTCTTCTGTTTCTTCATTCTTATCTTTCTAAAGCTAATCATTTTTCCGTTATTTTTCATTGCTGTATTGTTTTTTAGCTTTTCTTGGCTGTATTGGGATTACTTGAGAAATTACAATAAACATTTTTAATTCATCCAAGTTTGTGAATTAATGTTATATGACTTCATACAAATTGTAAAAAATTCACAGCAGTATAACTGTATTTATCTCATTTTTGTGCTACTTTTGTTCAATATTTTACATGTGCATTTGTTATAAATCCCCCAAAATGTTATTTTTTAAATTTATATCTTCAGCTATTCTTAAAATAAATTAAAAACTTTTTATAAACTTTTATATTTATCCTCATATTTACCATTTCGAGATTGTCCTTCCTTTGAAGTTCTGAAATTCTATCTGATGCCATTTCTGTTTCAACCTGAAGAAATTTCTTGAGCAACTTTTGTAGTGCAATTTTCCATGTAACAAATACTCTCAGCTTTTGTTTATCTGTAAATTTATTTATATAATCCTCATTGTGAATATAGAAATCTGTGTTGACAGTTTCTTTTGTAGAATTTGAAGATTCTGCCTCTGTTTCAGTGTTTCCTGTCTTCCATTCTTTCTGATGAGAAGCCATATGTCATTTATAGTATGGGATTTTCTTTATATACCAAATCTTTTTCTCTGACCATTTTTTTTTTTTATTTCTGGAAGTTTTCATTTAATATTTTCAGACTATGGCTGGCCTCAAGTAACTCGAAACCAAGGAAAGCCAGACTCCTGTGTTTCTTTCTTTTTTTTTTGTTAATTTTTTTATTTTATTTTAAAGATGTGGGGTACAATTTGGGATTAGGTATACAATTATTCATTATGCAATGAGGGGAGTACACCTTATTGAAAATGAGGTGTACTCCGCCTTCATCAGGCAGATTCCCACTACTGCCAATTTCGCTTCCCCTCCCTGCTTCCGGCAGTTTCCTGTTACTGCCAATCCTTTTCTTACAGTATTATGATAATTGTTCCAGGTCCACTTAAGGGTGAGAACATGTGATACTCAGTTTTTTTGTTTCTGTGAAAGATCACTCAGTATTATTGACTCTAAGTTGATCCAGGTTGCTGTGAAGTTAATGAGTTGTTTCTTTATGGCTGTGCAATAGTTTATCGTGTATATGTACCACATTTTTTTTTATCCAGTCATCTTTTGATGGGCAGCATAGTTGGTTCCGCATTCTTGCTACTGTGAACAATGCTGCAATAAGTACATGTGTACAGGTATCTTTTTTATAGAATGATTTGAGTTCTTCTGTATATACTCCCAGTAGTGGGATTGTGGAGTCATATGGAAGGTCGATTTTTAGATCTTTTAGGAATTGCCACACTGTTTTCCACAGAGGTTGTACTAATTTACACTGCCACCAACAGTGTAAAAGTGTTCCCTTTTTGTGCATCCTCTCCAGCATCTGTTGTTTTTTGAGTTCTTGATGATAGCTATCCTGACTGGAGTTAGATGGTATCTCAGTGTAGTTTAAATTTGCGTTTCTTTAATGACTAGTGAGGCTGAGCATTTTATCATATATCTGTCGGTTGTTCGTATGTCTTCTTTTGAAAACTGTCTACTCATATCTTTTGCCCACTTTGTAATGGGGTTGTTTGTTTTTTTCTTTTTGGCATGATTGAGTTCCTTATAGATCCTAGATGTTAGGCCTTTGTCAGACATACAGTTGGCAAATATTTTTTCCCAGTCTGTGGGCTATCTCCCTGCTCTCTTGATCATTTCTTTGGCTTTGCAGAAACTTGTCAGTTTGATGAGGTCCCACTTGTCTATCTTATCTCTTATGGCATGGGTGCTTGGGGTTTTGATCAGGAATTGGTTGCCAGTTACAATTTCCATAAGGGTGTCTCCTGCATTTTCTAAGGTTCTTATAGCTTGAGGTTTTACATTTAGGTTTTTGATCTATTTAGAGTTGATTTTTGTGTATGGTGATAGGTAGGGGTCTTGTTTTAAACTTCTGTATGAGGTCAGTCACTTTTCCCAGCACTATTTACTGAATAGGTTCTCCTCTCCCCACTGGTTGGTGGTGGAGGTTTTGTTGAAGATGAGTTGGTTAAGAAACTTAGGTTTTGCTTCTGGAATCTCTATCCTGTTCCATTGGTCTATATGCTTGTTCTTGTGCCAATACCAGGCTGTTTTGATCATTGTAGCTTTATAATAGAGTTTAAAATCGGGGAGTGAGATACCTCCTGCCTTTTTTTTTTTTTTTCCCTGAGGATTGTTTTAGCGATTCGTGGTCATTTATGTTTCTATATGAAATCCTTACTGTTGTTTCCAAGTCTGAGAAGATTCTCTGACCATTTTTAAGATGATTGTCTTTCTATTTGTATTTCATCAAATAGATTATGAAGTTTCTAGATGTGGTTCTTTTTGTATTTGCTCTCTTGCTTCACTGAACTTCTTGGATATATATGCTAATTTCCACTAACTTTGGAGAAATAATTTTTCTGTTTTATTATCCTTCTATTTTTGGTACTTCAACTACACACATGTTAAATCACTTGACATTGTGCCATGATTCACTGGAACTGTTTGTTATATAGAAAATTTATTGAGTTATAGTTTACATATTATAAAATTTGTTCTTTTAAAGTGTACAATTTAGTGATTTTTAGTCTATGCACAGGTTTTAAAAACTAAAACCCCTATCCAATTTTAGAACATTATCATAGACCCAAAAATAAATGCTGTGCCCTTGAGTACTCACTCCTTATTCTCCCTATCTTTCTCCTTCTAGACCTAAGTAATTTTTAATTTACTTCTCTGTCTACTATTGATTTATACAATCTGTCTTTATAGATTTATATTATCTGTCTATGTAGATGTCCCTTTTGTAAATCTCATGCAAATGGTATCATATAATATGTGGTCTTTTGTGATTCACCTCTTCCAATTAGAAAAAAGTGTTAAATTTCATCCATGTTATATAATGTATCAGTACTTTACTTTGAAGGGAAGGAAGCTTTCAGTAAAAACCAATGTGTGTGTGTGTGTGTGTGTGTGTGTGTGTGTGTGTGTGTGCGCGCGCGCGCTTTAATACCAGTAATTCATTTTTTGGTCAAATAATCTTCCATCTTATGAATATACATTTCATGTATTCACCCATCAGTTGAAAGATATTTTGGTGGTTTACATATGCAGCTGTTATAAATAATATTTATTTAAATGTATATAAATGTTCATGTGGACTTGTGTTTTTATTTTTCTTGGAGTGTAATACATAAGATAATATTTTCCAGGACATATAGTAAATGTAGGTTTAATGTTTTGAGGAACTGCCAAAATATTTCTCAAAATAGATGGATTATTTACATTTCTAACAACAATATATGAAGGTTCCAATTCTCCACATCTTCACAATCACTTGCTATTGTCCACTTTTTCTTATTATAGCCCTCCTAATAGGTGTGAAGTAATATTTCACTGTGTTTTTTATTTGTATCTCCCTGCTGACTAAAGATGCTGAACATCTTTTCATGTGTATAAGTCATTTAAATATCTCCTTTGGAAAAATGTCTTTTCAAATTCGTTGGCCATTTTAAAATTTAAATTGTCTTATTATTTTTTGGTTATAGAGATTGTATGTCCTCTAGTTACAACTCTCATATTGGATAAATGATTTGCAAGCATTTTCTCTCATTCCTTTGGTTGACTTTGCAATTTTTTTATGGTGTCCTTCAAAGCACACAAGTTTTAATTTTATATGAGTATAGTCCAATTTATCTGTTTTTATTCTTTTGTTGCTTTAGCTTTTGATATTATAACTGAGAAACTATTGCCTAACCCAGACTTACTCCCATGTTTTCTTTTGAACATTCTGTAGTTTTAGTTCTTACAAGTAGATTTATTGATCCATTTCGAGTTAATTTTTTAATATGGTGTGAAGAAGAGATCCATTATTTTGCACGTAAATACTCAGTAGTCCCAGCACCATTTATTGAAAAGATTGCTTTTTTCCTTATTTAATAGTTTTGCACCTATTTATTTATTTTAGATTATTTCTAAAGATCTACTCATGAATTCTAGTGTTCTGTGAACTTCTATTTAATTATTGCTTATACATTTCTTCTTTTCTGCTACTGCTTCCCATCCGTGCATTCTTTATTATTACCTTTTCTTTAAGTCATTGAACATATTTATCATACTTTTAATTTCAATATCTGCATCATCAAGGTCAATTTTTATTATTTGCTTATTTTCTTGATGGTTAACATTTTCTTGCTTCTTCATATGACTAGTAATTTGCTATTATACACTGGACATTATAGATGAAATATAAGGAGTCTTGATTATGTTACCTTTACTTAAAGCTTAAAGGGTATTTAATCTTATTCTTATAGAGAGTTAAATTTTTCATAGATCTTTTGATATAACAGATTTGATTTTTATTCTTTATTAGGAAGAACATACTTTATTTTCTCCTTAGTCTCAATGTAGGCCTTTTACTTTAAGTTAAGGGCCACATTTCTAAAAAATGGGCTTTCAACTAAAAGCCTGAGTGCTCAGCAATGTCTGTGCAACCTCTGGTATTTCAGTCAACCAGTTCTGGGGCAGCTAATCTCTACTGTTCCTTGGAACTTCTCCCAGGATGAGTGCAGCCAGCTCATGTCCAAGGATCAGTGATAGACTCCTGTCTGCAGCACAGCTCTGAATACTCTGATAATATGTAGCACATATTCTAGTTACTTCAGCAGTCCTAAACTCTGATTCTCTGTTCAGCAAAACTGAATTTTCTGCTTGACTTCTACTTTCCCATGACATAGTTTGATAATTGTCCAAGGAAACAACTCAGAACTAACATAGGGCTCACCTCATGTATCTATCTTGTCTAAAAGATCACAATTCTACCCTATCTGTTTTCTAATGCTTCATGATTTTGTCTAGTTTTACAGTTGTTTACTTTGGGATTGCAAGCCCAGTACCTATTATACTGTTCTGGCCAGAGGAAGACTGCATCTATTAACAAAAATAATAACTAAGAGTTTTGCCAATTTCTTGGAAATATTTGAATAACATCTGTGAAAATTGTAGTGAACATTGTGTGACTATTTTTCAGAAAAGTTACAGAAAGAACTTGATAAGAAATTTGAACTTGTAGATTGAAGCAACCAAAGTCCATGGAACATAAATATGCTTATATTGAAAAAGGTAAATGAAAAGTCTCTGGTTATGACACAGACTAACCCTGTGATCTTGAGTAAATTACTTCAGTCATGTAAATTTCAGATGCTAAATGGGTATTGTAGGAGGAATTCTAAAATACTAATACTGATACTATCCTGATATTAATACTAGTCTTAATTCTAATGCTACTGGTATTACTAGTAGCTTTAATTTACAGAGTATTTACAATATCTGGGCACATGCTTAACTTTACATGCATGATTTATTTTAATTTTCATAAAAATCCTGTGAAAAAATATTATACCTCTTTTTATAGGTGAGAAAAATAAAGCACAGGTTTACTTAGGTCACAGAATTCATAGTTGATGGAACTGTTTTTGAACCCAGGTCTGTTGGATTCCAAAGCCCATGGTATTGGTTACCATACATTCTGCCTTCTGTGACTATCACCTGAACTTGTGGGGATCGCAACAGACCATATAGAAGAATGTGCCCTTGTTGATTATGAATCCATCCATAATTTCTCCTTCACTTGCTGTTAAACCCTTTCTTTTCAGCTGTGCAGGGTTTAGGACAAGAAGAAACCTCAAAACTAAAGTTGCACACATGAGTCTTGCTAATGAATAAAAACTTCAGATGATGGGTTTTGGTCCAATTATTTGTTCTCTAATAATGTCTAAGTTATACATTTCTCACAGGTCCTGTAGGTTAATTTACCAGGAGTGGGGGAAGTGAGTAAAAACCCATTAGTCTTTTTAAATTTTTTCTTCCTCAGAAATTATAAACTTCAATGTTTCTGTGAGGCAACATTAAAAATGCATTTACCATTTCAAGCCCTTAACCTCTTAAGTTCTTCAAACAGAATTAAAAGAATCCTGAACTACTAAATAATTGCATTATGTGGCTGAATGGAGAGAATGAACACCTCTAAAATGACACTAATCTATTTATTCTCCTCAAAGCCTCACCACTCAGAGTGGTATGGTTGCTGTCACTGCACTTTGCCTCATGGCTTCTTTGGAACTACTCCTCAATTAGGCACAGATGTTTCTTTTCTGGCCATCTTTAGACTACCAGACAATTTTTCCCCGAAAGCAGAAGGCCATACAAACAAAATACAAACATGTTCAATTACACAGCTTCTTTTTGTGAACACATGGTTCTGCTTTTTGTTTGTTTGGGGCATGAGGCCATATCCATAGAACTTATGCTTCAATGTATATAATTTTGTCAATGACTTCTTGGCAGGTCTAGCCTGGGCTATTTTCCAGGACTGAAGATTTTTATCTCAGGAGCCTGTCCCACCCATTTTTGGGAACCAGTACTACTCAAGGCTGAGTCTCACAGAATAGTCTATAGGTACTAATCGCCACCTTCAAATGGTGTCTGGAATTAGTCTTGTGTCCAGGGTCTCTTTCACAAAAAAGGATTTTTGTTTGTTTTCTGGATCTTGGCTATATTTTTCAGTCCCATCTTATCTCTTTTGAACACAGCTCTGCTTGGTTGGCATTCCAGCTCCTTAGCATTTACCAAGTCCTGTGGAGTAGACAATAAGAAAGCATTTCTTATTTCTTTTATCCATCTCACAGTTAGCTAATTGTTGGCACTCTATGTCATTTATTCAAAAGTTGAATAAATAAGTGTATGTATTATTGCTTGAATGCTATCCTATTCAGACTTTTTACTCAGTGATAAATGATATGCTAATTCAACTTAAGAATATAAGCACAACTTTTTCTGGGTACTGCGCTCAGAGGAATGTCCTTTCCCACTGCCAATATTTCATTTTCTTCTGCTAATCATCTTCTGAGGAATCTGTCCTACTATTGACACAGTCCTGTCTATCTGGCCTCTCCACTACCTTTAGCTGCTCACCTGCATGGTGGCTAAGCCCACAACTATTGAGATCAATTCTGTTAAATTCCTTCAAGATGTCCACACATTTGGGAGGACATTGCAGATAGATTTCATTAGCAGATTGAGAATCTCATTAAAAGTGGGAATGCATTTTTCATTCACAAATTATCTAAAGAATGTCCACAATATAAGCCCTTTTATATTTCTCATAAGTTATCTTCTCAACCCATAGCCATCCAGCTTAGAAAAATATCCCCAAATTATTTTCTTCCTCTGATTTCCTTCCCTCACCTACTCTTGCATAATTACTCTGGGTCTTATTCTACATCTCTCACTGTATCCCAGGACCCCGACTCATTCTTTTTTGTTTGTTTGTTTTGTGTTTTTTGTGTGTGGTTTTTTGTTTTTTGTTTTTTGTTTTTTTGAGTTGGTGTCTCACTCTGTTGCCCGGACTGGAGTGCAGTGGCCGCTCCCAGCCACCACAGCCTCGACCTGCTGGGCTCCGGTGATCCTTCCACCTCAGCCTTCCAAGTAGCTGGAACTACAGGCACGGGCTACCACGCCCGGCTAATTTTTTTTTTATTTATTGTA
>CAUYQG010151362.1:0-23463 GCA_963574415.1 Tarsius wallacei | reverse complement strand
TTGAGTTGGAGTCTCACTCTGTCACCCAGACTGGAGTGCAGTGGCCGCTCCCGGCCACCGCAGCCTCAACCTGCTGGGCTCCGGTGATCCTTCCGCCTCAGCCTTCCAAGTAGCTGGAACCACAGGTGTGCGCTACCACGCCCAGCTAATTTTTTGATTTATTGTAGAGATGAAGTCTCGCCAAGTTGCCCAGGTGGGTCTCGAACCTGCGGGCTCAGGCAATTCACTCACCTCGGCCTCCCAAAGCACGGGATTACAGGCTGAGACACCGAGCCAGGCTGGTTTGAAATATTTAATTGTACTTGTATTTTGCCCATCTCTGTTTTCCTTAGTTATATGTAGCTGGAATAGAAAACTTTCAGTGTTACTAGAAATATAAATTATATTGCCAGTGAAAGGTCCTGTTCTCCCTTCAGAACATTTCTAAGCTCATGATTCTGACCAAAATGCTGTGAGGGCAGGAAAAAGAAAATTGTGCTTTTCAGAAACTTTGAAAGTATTTCATTTCATCTGAGAATTGTTCGGCAAACTATTAAACATTGGATAAGCCTTCAAAGACCAACAATGTCTATATTCCTATTTTTGGTCTCATTTGTGGAAATTAAAAATTCCCCTGTGCTCATAATTTGTACTTCAAGTCTCTATTATTATCCCAAGAAGTAAAATAAACGTCTGTATAAAATACTTCAATAATTCTCCCTACTATAATCTTATATTCCCGATGCCACATAACCAAAATGTAACTGATTTTCTCAAGGTTGTGGGATATTAAGTGATCTTTCTTCTTTTTTGTTTTTACATATTTTGACAGTAAACATTAATTTGTAATAAAGACAAATAATATAAATCTTTATGTCCAAATGGATCCTTTTTTTTTTGCAATGCTACACATTTATTTTACTTTTAATGACAAAATAGAGACTGTTTAGAAAAAGGTTCCTAGGTAAGGGAATATCATGCCCTCTGAGTTCTGTACCTTTCCATTTTAGAAAGATTTGGGTTAAAAAAAAAGGTTTATCACTTGGTATATAAAGTGCTGTCTAAACCCAACTTCCAGGCTCAGCCCATGACCTTCCCTGCCTGCCCCTGCCCTCAACCTACTGACATGTCACCTCATGGCTAGTGTGATCTGCAGAGCCCCAGTTACTCCTCTTGACTCTGTCATCTTTCCCTCTGCTCTCTCTTTTTTTTTTTTTTGAGTTAGAGTCTCAGTCTCTCACTCTGTCAACCAGGCTGGAGTACAGTGGCACACTCACAGCCACCTCAGCCTCGACCTGCTGGACTCAAGATCCTTCTACCTCAGCCTTCCAACTAGCTGGACATACAGGTGCATGCTACCACGCCCAGCTAATTTTTTTATTTATTGTAGAGACAAGGTCTCACCAAGCTGCCCAGTCTGGTCTCAAATTCCTGGTCTCAGGCAATCCTCTCGCCTCAGCCTGCCAAAGTGCTAGGATTACAGGCTTGAACCACAGCACCCAGCCTTGCCACCTCTCTTTGAATAGTCAGTATCTACAATAACACTAACCCACGACAGACACAATAAATACCTGTGCTTCTCCTCCTCCTTCAGTCCAGCTCACTTCTACTAGGTCTCATAGCCTGTGTCTTACTGCTACTACATTCAGGGAAGGAAGAGAAGGGACAGAGCCATAGCCAGGACAACCAGTGATGTGCCTTAGCCTAACAAAGACAGAAGAGATAAGCTTTGACAGAGGAGCTGACAAGAAAAATTCCCAGGCAAGGAGAAGAGCTATTTTGTAGTCTCCCCTGAAAGGTGAGGAGGGATTTGCTTTTTAGTCCCCTGAATTGCTTCTCTATAAAAGGTTATGAAGTAAGCCTACATGTAATAAAGTCAGAAGATATATCTATCTCATAACTCTTACCTTGACGGGAACATGCAGTCATTTTCTCGGTACAATCTGTTCTTAACGATCTGATAGTGAGTCCCTAGCTTCCGTCTGACTACCTCTGCCATCATTTTCCTGGAGATACCTCCTCGGAAAGGCGTCAGATCCTCTTCTATGACCCTGGGAAAGAATGAGAATCATCAAGGAAAGCAGGCCAAGAGAGTAGTTGCATTCCACCTACTTCTTCAGTGCATTTAGGTTTAACATCAGAGAACACAGTAAGCTGAGGAAAGAGAGAGGGCAGGAATGAGCAAGTCTTCCCCAGAAGCACCACAGGCAATCTAAGTCATCAAATGCAATAAAGCTACACAAAGTAAAAAGCAGGTCAATGTCTCTTTGTCCTCCCTCCATCTAGATGGGCCCTCCCTTGCCAATTCCATATTCCTCCTTCCCTACTCATGCCACATCCATGTCCTCCTAGTCACTGCAGTCCTGTGGGCATCCCCTTCTCGGAATCCCATAGAAGGTATGGTTTATGCCTGCCTTGCAGCTGAACACACACTCCCTTCTTCTGGTCTGTCTGGTCTGCACTCACCCCCACGTCCTCTGACAGCCTAACAGCAGTGATCATAAAATACATTACTTTACATTCCTTTTAAAGTTGAGTACATAATAAGTTTTCAATAAGTACCATAAGCATCAGGTGATCTTTTTTAAAAACCACAATGACATAATGAGGATCTAAACATTTTTAGCAGATGAGGAATCTGAGACCCAAAGAAGATACCTGCCACAGTGGCAATTAGTGGGAGTACTGGGAATAAAACATGTCTGCTTTCAAAGTTATCTTTCTATCACCCCACATCCCAGCCCGCACTCGCATTCCTTAAAGGCAACCATCAGAAAACTTATGATTAGATTCACTGATAAGCAAGTTTATTCTTTCAACAATATTACTGAGTACATACTGAAGGCCAGCCTCAGGGACACAGCAGCACATAAAACACAGACTCCCAACCTTAACAAGCTTTCAGTGCAGGGGGAAAAACAGACAAACATATGTGCTAAATGTCATAGGGAGTCAGCAGTAATGCAGAAACCCCCTGAGCCTCTCTTACCCCAGAGTATTTTTAGTCCCTAGAAGCAGGAAAATCACCTCAGGCACCCTTTCTGCTCTCAAAACATGCTTGGCTCTCTGGCCACTGCAACCAAGCTGTCTCAGGGATGTTAGGGTACTTTCCTGTTGCAAGAAATGATCTCTCAAAGACTAAATATCAAAGAAAAGAACTCACCCATGGTAGCAGCTGCAGTTTTGACTCATACACGGTTCATAATTCTCCAAAGACCTGTTAATTTGGTCAATAAATACTTTCCATTTTGAACCTTCAAAAAGTGAAGTAAATGGGAGTTAACAAAATACCCCACTAAGCATTGTTTGATAGCTGCAGGCAGGCAGAAGCAACAGAAGATCGAAACTTTCAGAAACCCCCTTCCCATTCCACTGGTGGAAACAGAACCCCGGGAAGGATTTGGGGCTTTTTCCCCTATAACTCTCCAGCGCTCACGTCAAGTAGTTTTCTCCATCAGAGATCTCAGGTGTCCAAGGAATTGGGGAATTCCCAAGCTTAATGGACAGAAGGCTACAGATAAGCTGGATAGGGACACGGATTCTCACCTACTAATCAAATCGAGTCCCGTAAAGATCAATTAAAAGTTACGCATTAAGCCCGCCCTTCGCCTCTTCTGGCAACACACACAAACACACCCCTCCTCTGGCAACACACACACGCACGAAATTCGCCAAACTCGGGAGATACCCCCTGCGGGTGAACAGGGGAATTTCTTCTCCTCGCAAAAACTGAATTCCGGAGCATGGGTTACTCTCCAGGGTCCTGGGCAGGAGCCGAGACCCAAGCACCTTCACCCTCCGCGCCTGGGCGCCCCGGTGCCCTCTGCCCATCTCCGCGCTGCAGCGGCCACAGCATCCTCCCGGGCGCCGGCCGCGCGGGGGAGCAAGGGGATGGGCGAGCGCCTCGCGACCCGGGGCCCGGTAGGCAGGCTCGGCCCTGCCTGGAGCCCACCTGACTCCTTCTGGCGACCCTGCATTGGGGGCAGGAGTAGCAACAGCAGCCACAGCCGAAGCGGCGAGCTACCCCAACACTCCATCGCCAGCGGACCTGCTGCGGAGTCCCCGCTGCGGAGCCGGCGGAAGCGCGGCCCCGCACAAAGATGGCCTTGGGCACCGTGGCACGTGGGCGGAGGGCTGCCCCGCACAAAGATGGCCGCAATGCCCTTTTTTTTTTTAAATTTCTCCTCCCTTTTCTCCACCTTCCAGGCTCCAGGCCCCGGGAGGAGTGTCCCTAAGAACGCAGCGCCTGGAAGCTGAGGAGGATGAACAAATGGACCAGCTCACGATCCTCTCTTCCCTTTGATTCTATAGCATATTGAAAACATCTTAATTTTCTGTATCCAAAAAACTGAAGGTCAGAGAGCCTTTTTCCCCCCCCCAACAGCTTAGTGGTACAACCTAGGCTTGCCTCAGAGCCTAGGCTAGGTAGTTCTTTCCTTGACATCAAACTGCTGCTTATTAAATAGCATAGATTTGTGGAGCATGTGGCTGTGTACAGCACTGTTAGACCCAAAAGAGTTGCAAATAGTATAGCACAAGTCCCTTTGTTATAGGAATTTATAACAGTTGGGGTAACTTAGACATGGAAAAAAGTCAACGGTGTTAAATAAAATTCATGTTTTGGTCTGAGCTCCTACACTAGGCCCTGACAGACTAGACCAATCCAAAATGAAGTCACTAGTCCTAGGTGCCATGTAATCAAACTGAATTTTAAAATAGATAAATTTTGCAAAAAACAGGAGATTCACAGCAACCAGTCAGAAGGGACCTGGTTTACTTGAGCTGGCATGATAATGAAGTTCCCCGTTTCAACATTTTAACGAAAGTAACTTCAAAATGACCAATCATGGCCAGGTGTGGTGGCTCATGCCTATAATTCCAGCAGTTTGGGAGACCAAGGTGGGATGATCACTTGAGGCCAGGAGTTCAAGACCAGCCTGGGCAACATAGCAAGATCCTGTCTCTACAAAAAAAGAAAAAAAAATTACAAAAATTAACCAGGCAATTAGGTATTAGGTACCTGCCTATAGTTCTAGCGACTTGGTAGGGTGAGGTAAGAGAATCCCTTGAACCTAGGAGTTCAAGAAAGCAGTGAGCTATGATCACACCACTGGACTCAAGCCTGAATGACAGGGCAAGACCCTATCTCTAAAAGACCAATCTGCTTTTGTTCCTTTTTCTGCTTTCTTCAGCCCTTTTCTCCCTATAAAGCCAACCTCCTCTATTCAGCTCATTAGAACACCTTTCTATTTCATAGATGGAATGCTGTCCAATTCATGAATTGCTCATAAAAGATAAACAAATCTTTAAACTAAATTTGTTGAAATTTTGTTTTTTGACAGTGGGCAATATATACTGGACAGTATAGGTATTTATGGATATAGGTCAGTGTAGGTATATATAGTGACCACACAGTCACAAGAATTTATCTGTTTTCTTTTCTTTTTTCCTTTTTTTTGAGTTGGAGCCTCACTCTGTTGCCCAGGCTAGAGTGCAATGGCACGCTCATGGTTTCTGCAGCCTCAACTTGCTGGGCTCAGGTGGTCCTTCCGCCTCAGCCTTCCAAGTAGCCACCATGCCCGGCTGATTTTTTTATTTATTGTAGAGACAAGGTGTCGCCGTGTTGCCCAGGCTGGTCTTGAACCCCTGAGCTCAGGTAATCCTCTGCCTCTGCCTCCCAAAATGATTTAATTTTTTTTTTTTTAGTCGGGATCTCACTCTGTTGCTCAAGCTGGAGTGCAGTGGCATGAACATGGCTCACCACAGCCTCCAACTCCGCCACTGATGGGAAGGGTGATCTTTTCCAGAACATGCATTTTTGTCTTTGTAGGGGACCCGCCAGACTTTTTTTTTTTTTTGAGTTGGAGTCTCACTCTGTCGCCCAGACTGCGGAGTGCAGTGGCACGTTCCTGGCCACCGCATCCTCCACCTGTTGGGCTCCAGCAGTCCTTCCACCTCAGGCTTCCAATTAGCCGGAACTACAGGCATGTGCTACCACGCCCGGCTAATTTTTTTTTAAATTTATTGTAGAGACGAGGTCTCACCAAGTTGCCTGGACTGGTCTCGAACCCACGGGCTCAGACAATCCACTCGCCTCGACCTCCCAAAGTGCTGGGATTACAGGCTGAGCCACTGAGCCCACCCCGCCAGACTTTTCAATACACAATTTAATGAGTTAAAAGGTCGTCTTATTATCATTTCTATGGCTTTGGTTAGTTAAGGGGTGGTATTCAGCTTTCCACCTTCAACTGGGAAACTGAAAGATTTTTAGTGATTATTATGCCAAACCATGAATTGAAAGATTGGTCTGTCCTATTCTTACATCTGATGGAATTTTCTTTTGATTGACCGAGGGGGTGGGGTAGGATGGCACGTCTACATTCCGGCCTGCTCTGAAGTAAAAATGTAATAAGAAAAATGTCTAAAGTCTTCCTAAAACCTGTCTACAAGAAATGTATCTATCTATGCCTAACCTGTACTTGCTACCCTGTCTGAAAAGCATTGTGAGATTTAAATGAAATGTGTAAAGCTACTAGTCTAGTGTAGATTTACAGCACTGAACTAGTATAACAACAACACTCTCAGTAACGGTTAACTAATTATATAATCAATACAAAGGACTTTGTATTAAGGGCTTAAAATCTCTGGAGTGAAAGCTCTCACACAAATGCTCCTTTTGACACTCTTGCTCTTCTTCCAACACCAAACTACTGGCAATTCGTGAACTCGACATGGCATTGCCCACATCCTTACCTTTTAATCTGCCACCTCCTTTCCAAAACTACAGCTATTCTCCCACAAACCCCGTTCCCCCACTCATTCATGGAGACTTGGCTTAAACTTCAAGCTCTCTATGAAGCTTTTCTTGCTTGGAATTGACACCACCACCATCGCAGAGTTCATTACACTGTTTGGCATGCTGTCTCCGGACCTTGGACATCCTTTCAATGCTGCATTTATTGCAAAAGATTGTCATGATTGTGTTACCCTATTTTGTCTCTTCCATAGACTCTGAGCTTTTGTGGTATTTTCTTTGTAACCCCAGCGTCTGTCTAGTTCCTGCTTAACAAATTCTTCACAATAAGCGCAGTCTTGGATGCTGAAGCCCGAATTTACCACTTGGGCTCCTTAACTTACCGGTGACGTGACCCCAGGTGATGCCTCCCAATCTCCCCTCGTGTAAAATGGGGGCGACAATTATAGTACGTGGTTGCTACAAGGAGTCCATGGGAGAACAACAAGGACCGAGAGCTAGCACGCTGAACGCACCTCGCAGGCGGGAGAACTACGTCCGCCAGCGCTAGACTGGGAGGCCGGACCGCGAGCACAGCGGAGCAGGCGCGCTCCACTGCGCAGGTGCACGCGGACGGTGCAGGCGAGCCGGCTCCCGGAGGCGGCTCTAGTTCCGGGAGCCTGAGGGCGGCCAGGGCGGCTGACCGTCGCTCGGTGACGTCATCGCCGTGCGCTGCCACGTCTGCTCAGCTCCGCGGTAATGGAGGCTGAGGATGAGTGATGACGGGGCCGGGCTGTGGCTCTAGCATTAGCTCCGGCTCTGGCACTGAATCGGAGTGTGGGTCTGGGTCTGGCATCCCGAAGCCTGGACGGCTTTTTCTTGACCCTCCAGAAGGGGACGGCCTGTGTGCAAGCAGCTGGTTGGAAACGCTTTAACGCGGGGAGGGAGTTCTCCTGCCTGGGGTCCAGTGTGCAAAGCCGTCGCGTCCTCCCAGGGATCCCGCCCCACCGACTGGGCCTCTTCCATGCGTGAGTATTGCTGGGCTGCTGCACTGTCCCGCTGTCCCGGGTCTGCTTCGGCCCTCCAGGGTGTGCGGCAGGGACCGCTTTGTCGACTCCTCTTAGGGACCACTGTAGAAGTTTGTGGTTTTACCTTTTTCCTCCTCATACTCTGGCCTCTTCCGTCCCAGCTTTTTCCCCTCGCTTTTCTTTCCCTTTACTCGTTAATTGAGCAAGGACCAGCAGTCCCTATATCCAGCGGTGTGAATGCTCTGTCTCACTTGGCGTTTGTTACTCTACAGTCCAAAGCTGTTAGTAGAGAACATCGGATCAGTCTGCAATAACGTTTTGAAAACCAGGGTTTTTCTAGAGTGTCATCCTTAGGTTTTTAGTTGTATTGTGTGGGAAACGTTTGGTATCCATGTTGGTGGAGCCATGATTTTTACCACAGCTTGGTGAAAACATAGCTTTTCAGTGAGGATCTTTATCTGTTACATACCCTTTAATCTTGTAGTTCCAGTCATTTCTAAATGATTTTACAGAGGTTTTTCTGGAGTGGGCATTTACTTGAGTTCCTTTCAGTATTTTCACCCTATCATATGAAGATACCACTTGAACAGTTTTACTTTTAAATAATTAAAAGGCCTACTGGTGTTCTTCCATTCATCTTCGTCAGCCCTGACAACAACCTCTGCATAACAGGGGAGCCCCCCCCCCCCGCCCCCCGCCCCTCAGAGATTAAGCAATTTAGTTAAGGTCAGGTAAAATGTGACACATCTGACCTCAGAACTCAGGTCCGTTGATAACAAAACCTAACGTTTTGGACAATGCTGATCTTCCTGCATTTCAAGTGGCTTGAAATACTGAATTGGAAATGTATTAAGTTGGGATGTTTCTTGTAAAATTCCATCTGAACTTGTATCTTTCACATGATACAAGCCAACTGACAAAAGACACAAATTGTGACTTTCCTAACACTGAACAGACCTTAGATCAGAATTTAGGCTTCTGACACATTAGAGTCTGAGTAGTCCTCTAATTAGAATAAAGTAGGTAATGGACACTGGGAGCATTTGTTTGAAAATCTGGTTTTGCAAGACCTGCTCACTCAGTTTTTCTGGTTGTTTTGCTATGTTACTCACTTTAAAAATAGTCTACTGACACTTAATTTTTTTGTTGTTGTTTGTTTGTTTGTTATTGTTGTTCAGAGTTGAAACAGGTTGACAACCATTAACCTGGGTTGCAGCTACCGGTGGCACTGGAAGCAGATTGGTTCCCGGACATGCCCGGTGGAAGGAGGGGCCCTAGTCGGCAGCAGCTAAGCCGTTCAGCTTTACCTTCTTTACAGACTTTGGTTGGTGGGGGCTGTGGCAATGGAACAGGCTTGAGAAACAGGTAAAGAAGAAATAAGGCTATGCATAGTCTGTGATGTCCAATGACCAGTAAGACTAACATAAAAGTCTTCATGCCATTCAGATACTTGCTTATCAAGAGTTATTCTTGACACTGAGGTAGAAATCCTGCCCTTGAAGACTGAAAGCTCAGTATTTCAGAATACTTTGGAGATAGAAAGATGTGATATGGGGTCCACAAAGTGAAAGCCATCCAATTCTTGCTTTTGGCCAATAACCCAAATTCTGGGCATCCCCTTTTTAGCTATTAGAAGGGAGAAATGAGTGAAAATACTAGGCAAAAGTGATGGGTTTTCTACCTATTGCCATTTTTTTCTTTTGGAGGGCATGTTAAAACTGACGACTAACATGAGGTTCTAAAATTGTAAATCAGACTGGGTGTGGTGGCTCGTGCCTATAATCTCAGCATTTTGGGAGGTGAGAGTTAGAGGATGACCTGAACCCAGGGGTTCAGGACCAGCCTGGGCAACTTGGTGAGACCTCCTCTCTATAATAAATCAAAAAATTATCCAGGCCTGGTGACATGTACCTGTACTCCTAGCTACTTGGAAATCTGATGCAGAAAGAAGGATCACATGAGCTCAGTAGGTTGAGGCTACAATAGCTGGGAACACGTCGCTGCAGTCCTACCTGGCCAACAGAGTAAGATTTGACTATAAATAAGTAAATAAAATTATAAATCAGTTCCCATCGAGGGTTTTAAAAACTATTTTGTCAGCTTGGCGTGGTAGCTCACGCCTGTAATCTTAGCACTTAGGAAGACTGAAGTGGGAGGGTCACTTGAGGCCAGGAGTTTAAAACCAAACTGGGCAACATAACAAGAAGCCATCTCAAATAAATAAATATTTTTGTCAAAAATTGCTTGATATTGAGGTGGAAGGATCACCAGAGCCCAGGAGGTCAATGCTGTGGTGGCCGTGAGTGTGCCACGGCACTCCAGCCTGGGCAACAGAGTGAGACTCCGACTTTAAAAAAAAAAATTGTTTGATTTAATAAACTGTCAGATGTAGCTCGAACATCTTAAGATCTGTGTCATGTATGAGAATAAAAAATTTGATTTTGATTTTCAGTGGCAATTTATGTTCCTAATTTTCAAAAGTTGAAAGGATGAATTATTTCTAATCTCTGGTAATTCATGTCTTTAGGAATTTTGATCATGTAGCAGTACAAAGAGTTTTTTTTTACCTAACAGTACAAAGTGTTTGCTCAAGATAGTTTTTGCCAGCTAATTTCTGCTTCCTCCCTGAATAGAATTTTTCCCTTGCCTTGATTTTAATTTTTCAGAGCCAGCAATCAGTACTATTCCTGTTTTTTCAGGCCTTCTTAATTGTATCTATGCGCTTTTTGTGGCCTGACGACTCACTTTTCTGACTTCCCAATCTCATTTCTACCAGTCTTCAAAATTAATTCTGATATCATTTTAGTGGTGCTCTCCCTGAAATTCCAGTTTGAAGGGATTTTTCCAGGCTCTGTCATCTATTTTTAATCTAAATGTTATATTTATGTATGCATACAAAGTAACTGTAATTTATGCTAGAGTAATATTTTTTACTCTTCTGTTCCTTGGAATTCCTCATTTTTAAAGTGGTGATACTATTTGCTTCATAACAATGTTGAAAATAAATGAAGCAGTTAATTGCAACAACTTTTAAAATTTTACTGAACTTTCCAAAATGTCTAAAGATAACATATTTTATATTTTTGAAAATAAAGAAAAATAAGATACAAAGAATATGTGAAAATGCTTTTGATAAAAAGGTGCTAACATAAGTATTGAGATGAAAGTTGCTTACCATTTGAAGCCCATGCCTTAATTTTACTAATATGTATATAACTTACTGATTCAGTATTTTCAAACTGTGATAGAAAATCCTAGCTGTGCCTAGCTAGGATTCTAGCTAGCTAAAAAATTCTAGCTTTTCCTCTGTATTTACTAGAGCAGTTCTTTGTTCATTCACTTCTACTTTGGCTTTGAAGATTCCCCTAGATAACTATGTTCTCAAACTGTCCCATGAACTCCCTCTTCAGTAGCTAAGAGGCTGCTGGTGGAAGGCATAGAAGGGAACGGGTTGGGCAGCCTTGCAGTTTAGGCTTCAATTTTCTTATTCCTCTCTTAATCAGACTAACTCCTTTTCTTATGTATTTTAAATATTGGGATACCATATAAAATGTCTTTTGGGGGAAGGAAAATGAAGTATTCTATTAAAAAGATCTGAGAGCCACATAAAAGCTTCATTCTTATGTGCTTCTGCTTGCACTTGGATTTTGCAAATAGTATACTGGGAAGAAGTAGGAACATTTGGAAAATTCCATTGCTCTTAACTGCGTTTGGCTATGGTCCTATATTATTTTCTTTGCTTTCATTTTAGCTTTTATATACTGGTTTTCAAGATTCTAATCATGATTGCCTTGATCTATCATTCTCTACCCTCTTTCTTCTCTTAATATATGTTCATTTAGCAATTAATTGCAGGGAGGTGGTTAGAAGAATGTATTTTTCAACAGATTAGAATAAAGTGAAATAAATAGTTGCTCAGAGTTTGAAAAGTTAGCGAGACTGTTACTGAGTGATTATTTTATGATATGTTTATCTAGAGAGGTTATCTTGGAAAAAAAAGACTTGGTGTTTGTTTCTTGATGGTAAATAAGCAGCTATGGAATAATGTGTTCTGTAGGATGTGGGGAAAAGATATTTTAAAAATGTAGATAATGGCGATGGTAGATGGCTTAGAATGTAGTTTTAGGACGTATGTATACAAAGAAAGACTGTCCATATGAGAAGAACTCACTTCCGTAGTATCTGTGGAGTACTGAAGAGAGAAACAGATAATTGCCTAAGTATGGAATATTTTTGGATGATATATTTGTTCTGTAAGACAGGTCAGCTGGAGCCAGGCTCGGTGGCTCAGCCTGTAATCCCGTGCCTTGAGAGGCTGAGGTGAGTGGATTGCCTCAGCCTGCGGGTTCGAGACCCGCCTGGGCAACTTGGTGAGACCTCATCTCTACAATAAATAAAAAAAAAATTAGCCAGGTGTGGTAGCGCACGCATGTAGTTCCAGCTACTTGGAAGGCTGAGGCGGAAGGATCGCCGGAGCCCAGCAGGTCGAGGCTGCAGTGGCCGGGAGCAGCCACTGCACTCCAGTCTGAGCGACGGAGTAAGACTCCAACTCAAAAAAAAAAGAAGACAGGTCAGCTGGCAAAGAGAACATTTGCTCATTTGGTAGGTGCTTGTGGCCTGATTGATGAAGTTATACTTACCCAGACTGGAGTGCAGTGGCACACTCACAGCCACTGCAGCTTCGACCTGCTGGGCTCAGGTAATCCATCCACCTCAGCCCTCCAAGTAGCTGGAACTACAGGTGTGTACCACCACACCCAGCTAATTTTTTTTATTTATTGTAGAAGCGAGGTCTCACCAAAGCTAGTTTGGTGACATAATAGAGATTGAAATCCATAACTCCCTTTCCTGCTTTCTACCTTTGGGGAGAAGGGACTTGTTCTTGTAAAAATGTGTTTAGATGATTATTCTTTTTTAAATTATTATTATTTTTTAAGTCGGAGTCTCACTCTGTTGCCCAGGCTGGAGTGCAGTGGCACACTCATGGTCACCACAGCCTTGACCTGCTGGACTCAGGTGACCTTTCCGCCTCAGCCTCCCAAGTAGCTGGGACTACAGGCGAATACCACCATGTCCAGCTAATTTTTTGATTTATTGTGGAGGTGAGTTCTCGCCAAGTTGCCCAGGCTAGTCCTGAACCCATGGGCTCAGGTAATCCTCTCACCTTGGCCTCCCAAAGTGTTGGGATTACAGGCATGAGCCAACATGCCCAGCATGATTGTTCTTTTAAGAAAGGAAGATATACTGTGTATTTCTTAGTTTCTTAGAGAGTTCCTTGTTTGAGGGAAAATCTTTGAGAAGAACTAAGTGGTTTTTAAAAAATTTATTCCTTGCTTACAAGTATATTTTGTTAATAATATCAACTGAACATGCCCAAGTGACCACTGCTTTCTTTCTTTCTTTTTTTTTTTTTTGAGTCAGAGTCTCACTCTGTTGCCCAGACTGTAGTGCAGTGGCATACTCACAGCCACCCCACCCTTGACCTGCTGGGCTCAGGTAATCCATCCACCTCAGCCCTCCAAGTAGCTGGAACTACAGATGTGTGCCACCATGCCCAGCTAATTTTTTTTATTTATTGTAGAAGTGAGGTCTCACCATGTTGACCAGGCTGGTTTCAAACCCCTGGGCTCAGGTAGTCCTCTCACCTCTGCCTCCCAAAGTGCTGAGATTACCAGTGTGAGTCACCATGCCTGGGCAACCATTGTTTTCTGTATCCTTGCTAATTCCTTTTTATCCCTTTGAATCTTCCTTGCTTTTTCTATTTGCTTACCTAAATTCTGCTGCTTGCTGGCTTCAGATGAGCCAGTCTCAGACCTGCTGTGTTAATCCCATCCTGCACACAAGCTTTATAGGTAAGGACAAAGTACAGGTGTTCAGCATAAACCACGTTTATACAAACAGTTTAGGCATAGTGAGCCATTCTTATTATTTAGAGGAAGTTTTATATCAGTAGAGGGAATTGTTTATCAGTCAAATTCCCAGACATAAGCCTTGTAAGCAGGCCTTTCTATGGGTAGCAATGGTGTTTTCCTTCAAGTCTGAAATTTTGGTACTGCTAGGAAGAAGGGGCCTATGTGACCAACCCTCAGTAAAAACCTTGGGGAGTATGTCGCTTTCCTGGTGGACAACACTTCACACATGTTAATATAACTCGTTG
Source organism: Tarsius wallacei (assembly GCA_963574415.1). NCBI lineage: Eukaryota > Metazoa > Chordata > Mammalia > Primates > Tarsiidae > Tarsius > Tarsius wallacei. The sequence continues at coordinate 9,566 of CAUYQG010151362.1, read as the reverse complement.
CTAGAGGAATTAAGTGGATCCTGAATAGATTCTAAAATCTATTTTTATATCCTCTTAGAGGAAGAGTAAGTACTTTAATTTTTCCTAAATAATACCTCTAATTTTCTGAGCTGTGTTAACCAAGTCTGTTTATTTCAGTTATATATACTTTTGGTTTTAAGAACTTTGATCATATCTCCTCTCAAGCTTTCAGCTTTATAGATTAAATGGACAACACTTAATCTCAGAAATTCTTTTTATGTAGGAATGTTTTCCTTTTTTCCCACTGATGGTCTGGATCATTTAATTTGGCCTTTGTCTCTTTGTCTCCTGGCTTGAGTTTAATTGCCAAGGCTATCTAGAGCATCACAAGTATAGATTTTTGTACTTTGTTTTGAATATCTTCTTTGAAGCCCAGTATTTTATTGATTTTGTTAATGGCAGAAGCACATTAGTCTGCTTTACATGAGAAAAATTTTGTAAGAACCTCTTTAACCCTGAAATCATAACAAATAGTTTAGCATGCTTTCCCCCTTAGTGTATGCTTGGCTGAAGAGGAATAAGAATGTTTAGTTTGTTGAGTAGAGACTCCTAACCTTGTAACTTCTCATCAGAATGTTTTATTTCAATATCTTATGATTAACTGGAATGAGGTAAGAGATTGACTGCTGGCCTTATCCTCTTCACCCTATCAACTTGTACAACTCTGAAGATCACCTTTCGTGTTAAATTCTATGGAACATTTTCTCCCACAGTGTTGCAGTCCACTTTCTAGAACAGATTAGAGGACTGTGTTGTTTAAAGGCTAGTTTATGATTGAGCAGATATGTTCTGAGACCTGTTATTAGATCACAATTTATTACTTCGCAGGCTTGCTCAGTTGGTGTATACTCTGGGAATGAGAGGAGGAAACTTGTGTAATTTTTTCCATATTCCTCCTCCTCTAGTCCCTGTACTTCCTTTCTAGCTCTTCTGATTTTCTACCGCAGTATTCTTAACTATTCAGAATGAGCTGAGTTCATATTCCCCTGAGGCACTTAAAGTACTGTAAATGCCACATACCAGTGCTGAAATTCTATATTTGGATATTTTAGAGTAGAATGGTAACACTAATATTGTTCCTTCTCTTGATTCTTCTTTGGAAGTATCCAAACCAATCCTCCTTTCCTTGGTCTCTAAACAATATTAGACCTTTAAATCTCTGTAGCTATTCCTAGGCATATAAACAATAGGAATTTTTTTCCTTACATCTTACCTTTTTTTTTTTGAGTTGGAGTCTCACTCCGTCCCCTAGACTGGAGTGCAGTGGCCGCTCCCGGCCACTGCAGCCTCGACCTGCTGGGCTCCAGCGATCCTTCTGCCTCAGCCTTCCGAGTAGCCGGAATTACAGGTGTGCGGTACCACGCCCGGCTGATTTTTGATTTATTGTAGAGATGAGGTTTCGCCAAGTTGCCCAGGCGGGTCTTGAACCCACAGGCTCAGGCAATCCACTCACCTCAGCCTCCCAAGGTGCGGGATTACAGGCTGAGCCACCAAGCCCGGCCATCTTACCATTTTAGATAGCTCATTATGTCTGATCTGTGAAAGAACTTGGAGGGAAGAACAATAAGATAGAAATTAAAATCTCTATATCTTTGTGTGTGTGTGTGTGCGCGCGCGCGCGTGCACGTGTGCGTGCATGCATGTGTTTTAAGATGGAGTCTCACTCCATTGCCCAGGCTCACGGCCACTCTAGCATCGACCTACTGGGCTCCGGGGTCCCTCCGCCTCCGCCTTCCAAGTAACTGGAACTACAGGCGCGCACTACCACTCCCAGCTAATTTTTTTGTTTACTGTACGGATGAGATCTCGCCAAGTTGCCCAGGCTGTTCTCAAACCCGTGGACTCAGGCAATCCCCTTCCCTCGGCCTCCCAGAGTGCTGGGATTACAGGCTTGAGCCACTGCACCGGTCTTTTTTTGTGTTTTAAGAGACTTTTCTTTCGTGACCATATTGGTCTGCTGCTTTCTCAACCTAAAGGTATATATTTGCAGTGAACTAAGAAAAGTACAGTCTCTGTCCTTAAGATTTTGGTCTGGTAGACAAAACATAGATGCATGCAAAAAATTATGTAACAGTATAGAAAGTACTAATGACAAAAGCATTGTTTAGCTATAACGGTGGCACAGAAGGGAAAATCAGTTTTGATTGAGTGAGTCAGAATACATTTCCCAGAGCATGTGTTTTAGTATCTTAACAGTCTTGAAGAATGAGTAAAAAAGTCTTGAAGGGTTTTGTCAGGAAATATGTATGTGAGAAGTTACGGGAGGTAATTGTGGAGGTTATTACATGGAAAGGGAATAACGTGCACAAAAGAATAGCATGTGTGTTCCTGACAGAAAATAGCATGGGTATCATATGGGGTACATGTGATGGAGTAATAAGAGGTGAGGCTGTTTGTTAAGTGGAGGGGCCTCATAGGACATACTGGAAATTTTTGGATGTCGTCCCTTTGGCAGTGGAGAGCCATGAAAGGGTTTTAGGTAAGAGAGTAACACTATCAGAATTTCACTTTAGCAAGATATCCCTGAAGGCAGATTGGAGGGTTTGGTAAAAGCAGAGTTGGACTTAGGAGGTTTCCTGCAGTAGTTCAGGTGAAAATGGTGGATGCTCAAGCAGAGTCAGTGGGTTTAAAGGGGTTGATACAGTTTGAACAAAGCTTTATAAAATGGAATCTGTAAGATTGAAAGAGTGATTGGATATGGAGAGGCAGAAGAAAATCTCTAATATGACTGCCAGGTTTCTGATTTCGACAGCTAACTGGGTGGGCCATGAACTAGGGTCAGGACTATAGGAGGAGGAACACAGAGGTGTCCAGTAGGTAGCTGAATAACATGAGTCTAAAACTCAGCAGTGAGCTCTATGGAGAGCAATTACAGCCTTCAGCATGTAGGAGATAGTAGAAACCATAGCTACAAGATGATCCTGGGATGGAGTCTTGGGCAAAGGCCAACAGTTAAGGGGTAGATGTGGGAGGCATCAGGGGCCCTTTATGTTCTGTGACACTGAAAAGTATCACCATTTGTTAACCATAGTTTTCTTTTTCAGGAATGGTAGTGCCATTGGCCTTCCAGTCCCACCTATTACAGCCTTAATCACCCCAGGTCCTGTTCGTCATTGCCAAATTCCTGACTTGCCTGTGGATGGGAGCCTGCTCTTTGAATTTCTTTTCTTCATTTACCTATTGGTTGCTCTGTTCATTCAGTACATCAACATCTATAAAACGGTGTGGTGGTATCCTTACAATCATCCTGCTTCGTGTACTTCACTGGTAAGTCTTAATAGGCCTTTAAGTTTGTCATATTACTTCGCCAAGAAACTGTCTGGAAAGTTTATTTTTCTTAATAAAATGTTTTTCTACTAGACCACAGATTAACTTTCAGAAACAAAATTTCATGATAAGCTTGTTAAAATAAAAATACTACCAGAGGAATTGCTGATGTGAATAGAACACAGCCTTTTTTTAAGCCTTATCATTGCTGTATCCCATAGAACCCGGGGCCTTGGGCATGTAGAACACAACTGCAGGGGGTGCCACCTCTTCTTGAAGGTGTGCATCTTGGCAACCTCTGAGTCCCCAGCACTTAGTAGGTACTCAGTAAGTATTTGTAGAATGAAATGTGAGCAGATGCTGAGCTGGAACCAGTGAGAATTGTTCCACCCATGTAATGTCACTTTTTTAGGTCTTGAAAGTTCTTCCTACTTGAGTCTTCTTTAAATGCAAACCATTCCAGGGTTGTTTGTTTGTTTGTTTTTGAGTCAGAGTCTCACTCTGTCGACCAGGCTGGAGTGCAGTGGCATGTTCAGGCTGGAGTGCAGTGGCATGCTCATGGCCATCGCAGCCGCCACCTGCTGGGCTCAGGCCATCCTTCTACCTCAGCCTTCCAAGTAGCTGGAACTGCAGGTATATGCCACCACGCCTGGCTAATTTTTTGATTTACTGTAGAGATGAGGTCTTGCCAAATTGCCAAAGCTGGTCTTGAATCCCTGAGCTCAGGCAGTCCTCTCTCACTTCCACCTCCCAGAGTGCTGGGATTACAGGCATGAGCCACCGTGCCTGACTGGGTGGTTTGTATTTTAAGCTCTAAGTAAATGACATCTTTTGATTGAAAGAAAGCTTGAGACCCAGAGTTCCCATCAGAGGCTCGTGGAGCGGAGAGGGCAAAGCTGTGAAGAATAGGTAGAAGGAGGGCAGAGGATTCTCAAGGTGGAGTATGGTATGGAAGTTGGATCCCTGAACAATTACAAAAATGATGAAATCTTTCAAGCGTCCGAGATGAGTTGATAATATAATACACACCTTTGTTTGGGAAAGAAAACAGTACCACGATTGGGAAATAAAATTACAGATAAAGTATAAGCCTCTTTTTTGGCCCTTCCCCATTTTTCTCCATTCTTAGGACTAGCCATGATCATGACTTAAGTGTTTAATATTTCCATAATGCTTTTATTTTTTCTACATATACATGTACGTATGAGTAAGTAGTATGTAAAATGTTTTACACATTTTGTAGCTTTATAGAAGTGGTATCCTACTGTGTACATCTTTCTGCAGTTTGTCTTTTTCCTTTAGTGTTGTTTGTGATATTTATCCATGTTGAAACACATAGTTATAGGCTAGACATGGTGGTTCATGCCTATAATCCTAACACTTTGGGAGGTGGAGGCAAGAGGATTGCCTGAGCTCAGGGGTTCAAGACCAGCCTGAGCAGCATGGCAAGACCTTGTTTCTACAATAAAATCAAAAAATTACCTGGGCATGGTGGCACATGCTTCTGGTTGCAGGTACTTGGAAGGCTGAAGCAGAAGGATCTCCTGAGCCCAGCAGATGGAGGCTGCAGTGGCCCTGAGGGTGCCACTGCACTCCAGCCTGGGCTACAGAGTGAGACTCTGACAAAAAAGAAAAAAAAAAAAAAGAAACACATAGTTCTAGTTGATTTATCTTAAAATGCTGGATAGTAATCCCTTGAATGACAATAATATACAGTCACTTTTCCAAAAAAATAAAAAAGCACTACCAGAGGAAGTAACAATACAAATGAGAATGCAGAAAATATGAAGCAAGTATTATAATATTACAGAAAGATTTTGATATTTGGCTTTCTCTACATCATGTTAAATTCGTTGTAAGTGTAAGGCGTCATTATGACTAAATTTCAGCAACTCTGCCCTTTTAGTGACTGAATTAGGTTAATGGTAACTTCTATAACAAGTAAGCCCAGTATTGTATATTGCTTCAAACACAGTCTGAGGCAGTTGTCCTAGTTGACAGGAGTTCTTTCATGTGGTCATTCAAGGGACCTAGGCTGATGGAGACTTGGCTGTCTTCCAAGATGTGGCCTCCAAGATGATCCAAGATGTGGCCTCCAAGATGACTGGGGCCCATTCTGTCATCCAGAAAGGGGAAAGAGCTTAAGGAAATATAAAGGAGAGTTTCTTATGAGCCAGGCTTACATCATGTTCACACGTCTACTTCTTTTTTTTTCTTTGAGTTGGAGTCTCACTCTGTCGCCCAGACTGGAGTGCAGTGGCCGCTCCCGGCCACCGCAGCCTCTACCTGCTGGGCTCTGGCAATCCTTCCGCCTCAGCCTTCCAAGTAGCTGGAACTACAGGCACATGCTACCACACCCGGCTAGTTTTTGATTTATTGTAGAGATGAGGTCTTGCCAAGTTGCCCAGGCGGGTCTCGAACCCGCGGGCTCAGGCAATCCACTCACCTCAGCCTCCCAAGGCTGAGCCACCAAGCCCGGCTTACATGTCTACTTCTAATAGCAAGGGAGCTAGAAAATATATATGTATATTTTAATGCCCTGCAGAAGTAGTCGATGCACAAGGCTAGAAAATATAGTCTTAGCTAGGTACATTATTAACCTTAATAAAATTGGGTTCTGACTGGGCACAGTGGCTCATGCCTATAATCCCAGCACTTTGGGACGTGGGAAGATTACTTGAGTTCAGGAGTTCAAGACCAGCCTAGGCAATATAGCAAGATTTTATCTGTACAAAAAATCAAAAAATTAGCCAGGTGTGGTCACACATGCCTTCGTCTCAGCGACTCAGGAGGCTGAACCCAGGAAATCAAGGCTATGGTGAGCCATGATCTTGCCTCTCCCCTCAGCCTGGGCGACAGAGTGAGACCCTGACTCAACAACAACAACAACAGCAAAACAAATTGGATTCTGTTACACAAATGAAATTGAGATGATTGCCGAAGTGCATGCACATATATCATCTATTTCTTCTACTTTCTTTCCAGTTATATAGGAGGACAATGATAGTCTTGATGAAGAGAAGGTTCACCATAAATGGGTACATAAAATATCTGTAAGGCTAGTCAGATGACTTGGCAGATATGTTGTTGGCAACGGCAGATGAGAGATGCTGTAGGGGAAAGACTATTGTCTTGAGTAGTTCATATATGTGTTTGAAACTAATGAAAAACTAGAAAACCTCCATAGCTTGGTGAACATAGGAAAGAAATGTGGACCAAAATCCTCAACATGGTATGGACAGAGAATACAAATTTTTGTTTTAAATATTTGTATTACTTTTTTGTTCCTGGAATTTTCTTGCGCTGGGCACAGTGGCTCATGCCTTAATCCCAGCATTTTGGGAGGCGGAGGTGAGACCAGCCTGGGCAACATGGTGGTGAGACCTTGTCTTTACAATAAATCAAAAAATTAGCTGGGTGTGGTTGTGCATGCCCATAGTTCCAGCTGCTTGGAAGGCTGAAGGGGAAGGATCACCTGAACCTAGCAGTGGCCGTAAGCATACTAGCCTGGGGGACAGAGTGAGACTCTGACTCAAAAAAAAAGGAATTTTCTTACCATATTGACTGTCTATCAATTTAATATCATGTGATAAGAATGTCATTTCTTTAAGAATTGTAATAATTTAGTGCCTTTTTTTTAAATTTTAGAGGCAGAATTTTTATTGTTGCCCAGTCTGGAGTGCAGTGGTGTGCTCATAGTTCACTGTAACCTCAAACTCCTGGGCGCAAAGTAATCCTCCTGCCTCGGCCTTCTGAGTAACTTAGGACTACAGGCACACCACCACACCTAGCTAATTTTTAAAATTTTTTGTAGGCAACACTATGTTGCCTAGGAAGGGAGTGTCAATTTTTTTTTTTTTTTCGAGTTGGAGTCTCACTCTTGTTGCCCAGGCTGGTGTGCAGTGGCACGTTCGCACCACTGCAGTCTTGACCTGCTGGTTAGGCGGTCCATCCTCTTCAGCCTTCCAAGTAGCTGGAACTACAAACGCATGCCACTGCGCCTGGCTAGTTTTTGTGATTTATTGTAGAGACAAGGTCTCACCAAGTTGCCCAGGCTGGTCTCGAACCCCCAGGCTCAGTCAGTCCACTCACCTCAGCGTCTCATAGTGCTGGGATTATAGGCTGAGCCACCGTATTTTATGTTTTCTTTTTTTAATTGTCTTTTTTCTTACCTGGACTATGAGCATATTGAGGTGTAGAAAATATAATTCATTGATCCTTCTTTGACCATAGTTTTGTAAAAGGAAAAAGTTGGATTACATGTTCTTTAAGGCTTTTGCAGCTATGTAGCTCTGAGCTAAGTACCTCACTATCCTAACAGTGTCAATGGCAAACACTTATTGAAATATTTACTATGTTCTTTACAAGTATTATCTCATTTTTTTTTTTAAAAATAGGTAGGTATGACTTCCATTTGATAAATGAGGAAAGTTCAAAAATCACATGGTGGCAAAGTGAGCATTCAATTCTAGATCAATCTACTGTGCTTTACTTTCTATATTTGTCCTACAGTTATTCCATAGGTGCTTGTTGGGTAGTTTATTATATGATTTCACTTGGTTTGACTTCCCCCTGGAAATTTCTCGTTTGTTGCATTTATTGCTAATCAAAGAGCTCTTCTCCCAGTCTTCCATTTTTCACTAGAGTTCTTTAACAGGACACCTACAAATGTTGCCTTGAAACAAAGGGAGCTAGTCTTCCTGTCATAATCAGAAACCTGCTGCTGCAGCTGCTGACTCCAGAATTATGCTTCCCTTGCTCTGACCCATACCACCGAGAATTGGTGCCTTTCCCTTCCCCGCTTCACTCAGCTCTGAATTCAAGTTTTGTGATGCCCATGGTAGGCAGAACCTAAATCATAACTAGAATCTTAGTTGCAAGAAAGTCTGAAAATGTCATTTTTAGCTTTCCAGTCTCTGGAGTAGAGGAAACACAGTTAAAACAGGAGTTATAATGTGGACGGGTTCACTTATCTGCTGCACATGATCTTTGCTAACAAAAAGCTTAACATTGAGTTGTGAAGCCAAGAGCAACACATGAAATAGAAAGTAAGATTTCAGTCCAAGAATCTGAAAGAAGCCTGAATTAGTGAGTTGTTCCAATATTGAATGGACTGCCAGAGACTTAGTTACTTCCCATCATGAAGGTGTTCAAGCATAGAATGTGGTTACTTGACCACAATGGTCTAGAAGGGACTTATGTCCCAATTATGTAGTTTCTTAAGTTTTCTTTCATTATGAGTATCTAATCCCGGAATTTATCAGATTTATGTATTAGGTTCCCCCCCACCCATTTCAAGATCTCCATAATTATCAGAAAGAAAATGTGGACCCCTGAATATATGAAGTATCATTGTAGCTGTCACACAACTAGCTGAATGAGTCTTAACCCTAAGAAACATAAAAGCTATAGGTAGTAAATTATTCAGAATAGTCAGGAGTAGGGTGCTCTGATTAGCTAAATATTCTAATTTTTAAAGAGTTAATCATAAGCAGATTACAGTTTTCATTGATTTGGATATAACAATTTGCTTAACACAAAGATATATTAAGCACTTAAATCTCTTGATTTAAAAAAATCTTAGTCTTCAATGGACTGGTGATGCATTAATAAGACCCAGACATTAGCCAGGAAGTCTAGTGGATCCACATGCATTATTTTGGAGGAGTAGGATAACCAGGGAGAAGTCCCCAAACTAAGAGGGGATAAATATTGTTAGAATCCAAAATACTTGTGGGGGCGGGAAATGATCTGAGGAGTGGTAAGCCACTCTTGATATTCTGGCTACTCGACCTCTAAAACGTAGAGGCCACTTCATTCCATCTTTGTTGCTGTTGACCCTGTTCGCTCCATCATCATTTCTCACCTGCATCAAAAGCAATAGCTCCTAACTTATCTAGTCCCACTATAATGTGTTCTCTATGTAGCAGCCAGAGTGATCATTTTAAAATACAAATAGAAGCCGGGCTCGGTGGCTCAGCCTGTAATCCCACGCCTTGGGAGGCTGAGGTGAGTGGATTGCCTGAGCCCGCGGGTTCGAGATCCACCTGGGCAACTTGGCGAGACCTCATCTCTACAATAAATCAAAAAATTAGCCGGGCGTGGTAGCGCGCGCCTGTAGTTCCGGCTACTCAGAAGGCTGAGGCGGAAGGATCACTGGAGCCCAGCAGGTCGAGGCTGCGGTGGCCGGGAGTGGCCACTGCACTCCAGTCTGGGCGACGGAGTGAGACTCCAACTCAAAAAAAATAATAAAATAAAATAAAGTAAAATACAAATAG
>CAUYQG010151360.1:0-13837 GCA_963574415.1 Tarsius wallacei | reverse complement strand
TTTTTCTTTTATACCTACTTTGTTTAGGCAAATTATTATGTGTCTGGGAGTTGGTCTTCTCATTTGTTGTCTTGCAGGGGTTCTCTGAATCTCTTGTGTTTGAATTTTTGCATCACTGATGAGATGAGGGAAGTTTTCTTGAATGCTTTCCTGAAATGTTTGTTCCAGTGTGACCTCTGACTCTCTCTCTCTGCCTCAGGAAGGCCAATTACTCTTAGATTGGGTCTCTTGAAGTAATCATTCATGTCTTGAAGGTTTTGTTCTGTCTTTGAAGGTTTTGTTCTGTTTTGAAGGTTTTGTTCTGTCTTTTTAAGCTTCTTTTCTATGTTTTTGACAGTTTGGGTTAGTTCTGTGTTTTGCTCTTTGAACTCTGAGATTCTTTCTTCCATGATTATTAGTTTGTTATTTATTTCCATCACAGTATTCTTTACTGCTGTTATTTCTGACATCAGCTCCTTCCTATTTTCCTCTTGTCTCTTCAATTTTTTTTATTCTCTCTATAAATGTCTTGATGTCTGGGTTTGTTGCATGTGACCAGTCATTCTGAGGGCTCTTCATTGTTTGTGTTCCGAAGTCTGTTTTCTCAGTGTCTAACCTCCCAGGGGTCTGTGTGAGCCCTACATACTTCTTTTGGTTTTTCTTCATTTGTGCAGATTTCTCCTCCCTACTTTTCCCTTCCCCCCACTTCTTCGTCTTCTTTAGTTCTGTTATTCAGGGGTGGAGGGGTTGCTTTTACTTCTGTTTCTTCAATCTCCTATTCTTCCTAATGTATTTCCTCTTGCTTTGTTCAGTTCTGGGGTTGGACTGTAGGTTGAGGGCAGTCCTTTTTGCAGTTTTGAGATTTAATTAAGGGGGGAGCTGTGATTCAAAATCTCTTTGCAGATTCCAGTATCCACCAACAAGTGTATGGATAGTCTGAAACCCACTTCCACTGCCTTGGAGTCTGTCCATGCAGTGAGGTTGTAGGTTTACTCACTGAAAGCAAAATGAGGTTAACAGAGGGAAAAGAATGGAGCAGGCAGTGAGCGGAAGAGGGGTGTGGAGAGAGAGAGGAGTGAGAGGAAAAACAGATGAGTGTACTGACTGGCAAGTGAAAAGAGACACAAATACTGAAACAAATATAAAGAAAAACAATAACCACAACTAAAAACTAACCAACAGCCATATAAGAAATGAAAACATACAGTGATGCTAACATACACACTGACCTACCTCCTTATTGGTGTGCTATTCCTCTATACAAAGACGGGGTTTACAGAGAAATAAGAAAAAAGGAAAAAAGAAGAAAAAAAAGGGAAAAGGGATAGATTAAATCAGTAGACTAACAGGAACAACCAAGCACACTCTGAGACTTTTCCTTTAAGTTCAATGTCCTTTCAGCTCTGATTTCTAGTTGTCTTTGCAGGCTGGTAGAATTGTTCAAGTTAGAGTCAGTTGCCCCTGGCCTGCTGTGAAGAACAGTTCAGATATGGGCTCCCTGCAGAACTCTTACTGAGATCTGGCCTTGTCTATTTATCAAGGGGGAAGAGCATCTGTCATTCCCGTTTTGATGTTGTTACCTTGGATCCCCAGCTGGTGGTGCTATCTCACTGCTGCAGCTGCTGAAGCCTGCAGTCCAGAGGGGAGTGAGCTGGTATCCGCGGCTGGCGGTGGCCACCTCCCTGTACACAGGGGTGGGGGGGTGCTCCACAGGCCTGGCTCTGGGCGAGGGGAGTGGCATGGCAGTGGCTGTGCCAGCAGCAGCCGGGCAGTGGCGATCTCAGAAAATCCTGCTTGAGGGGTTTCATGGTCCGAAGTCGTGGGTCGCCTCAGGTATAGGCGGGCAATGACCGCAGTGGTGGCATCCACGGCTGCGTTAGTAGCCCGGACCGCTGTGATGTCTGAGTAGTGACGGTGGTGGTGGTGGCAGCTGAGCTCCCCATGAAGAGCAGGCTGCCAAAGATGGGAGCTGCAGCCCTTGGGAGAGAGCTAGGGTCTTGATGAGTGTTCTCTTTCGCAGAGGGTCTCACAGACCATGCTGCCCCGTCGCCATCTTGCCAGAAGTCCCCATGAGTGTGTTCTGAGGTGACAATAGCACAAGAGCTTTCCCTGTTTGTTTACCTTTTTCTTTGGCAATATATGATGACAGTGTAAGATGTCCTTAATAAAGTATTATATTCTTTTTGAAAGAAAAAATATTTTCCAGAAAGAAAACTAAACAGTTAAGGTATTAACATATTACTACCTTTGAACAAATACAGAAAAATGATATTTTATGTTAAAAACTTTTGTCCCTATAAAATATAAAATAATGTTGCTGTTATGAAAAATAGAATATGTTTTAGTTCCTTTACACATTCAGTAAATAAGTAGGAATTGTGACCTTACCATGTTCTTAACACTAGTGCTAAACACTAAAGACATAGTCTCCATGACCAGGAAATATAACCAAGTGAAAATTTTGTAGTTAATAAGAAAAAATTTTTTTTAAATACACAGATTATAATATTTAAATAAATGAAATTTATTTCATTACTATCAATTATAATTCTTCAGGTTGATATATTAGCCATCCCACAATTTCAAAAATAAATTTCTCAGATCACAGTAATCTCAATGGCCAAGTAAATAATTCAGTGATATAAGCACCTGGATATTAATGTTTAAATCATCTCACATACACTTCTTTCTCCTTTCAAAAAATATAGGATATCACTATGAAAGAAGGGTTTGAAATAACATATTAGTAGGTTTTCTAAATATCTAAGAAAATTGTTTTCCTTTTAAAAGTTGACTTAAACAGAACATTTTTTACTTACTTTAATTTTTGTATATGTTTACTGATATTTAAATGAAAATATTATCTCTTAATAAATTACATTGGCCAAGCACGGTGGTTAACACTTGTGATCCCAGCACTTTGGGAGGTGGAGGCAAGAGAATTGCCTAAGCCTGAGGGTTCAAGACCAGCCTGGGCAACTTGGCAAGGCCTTGTCTCTACAATAGATAAAAAAAATTAGCCGGGCATGGTGGTAAGCACCTGAAGTTCCAGCTACTTGAAAGACTAAGGCAGAAGGATTGCCTGAGCCCATTAGGTTGAGACTGTGGTAGCTGTGAGCATGCCACTGCACTCCAGCCTGGGCCAAAGAGTGAGACTCTGACTCAAAAAATAAATTAATTAATTATATTATATTAATGAAAAAACCTTCATGAAAAACAAAGATTTTTTTCACCATTTCCTGAGAACATTTTGAGATAATTATATCCATTAGATTCTACTGATCCTTATTAATATTTACCTGCTTTGAGATGTATAATTGTTATTCTATAAAATTAATTGTATTATATTATTCTGTTATGTCTTTTTCTATTATTTCTATACACAATATTTTTCATTGCTGGGCAGGCATCGTGGCTCATGCCTGTAATCCCAGCACATTGGAAGGGCAAGGTGGGAGGACTGCTTGAGCCTAGAAGTTCATAACTAGCCTAAGCAAAACAGCAGACCTCATCTCTACAAAAATAAAAACAAAAAAATTAGCATGGCATGGTACAGTCCCAGCTACTGGGGGTAGGCAGGAAAGGGGCTGAGGCAGAAGAATTGCCTGAGCCCAGGAGGTCAAGGTTACAGTGAGCCATGACTGTGCCACTGCACTGCAGCCTGGGCTACAGAGTGAGACCCCGACTCACAATTTTTTTTTTTTTTTTTGCTGATAAATATTCAGGGGAAGACTTAAAAAAATAAAATGCAAGAGAAAATTCTTATTGAAATAGTTATTGATTCATCAGTGAATAATCATTTATCCTTACTCTAAATGTATTCATTTTTAAATTTTCATCCTATAAACTTTAAACTTTAAGTTTAAATACAATATGCTGAAGAAAGAAAAAAAAGCAGAATTTTATTTGCCTATAAGTCTCAAAGGAGCAAACTGAAATATAGCTATAAAAAATGGAATTCTGGGTCTTTATACTAATAAATATACACTATCCAAAACAAGGAAGATGAGAATTGTACTATGTAAATCAGACTACACCCAGAATATGTTTAGTTAAAGATATCATTTTTTTAACAAGAGAGAAAAAAGACATTCACATACTTAAAAAAGGTACCTAGATGGCTTCAAAGGAAAATAAATGAACTTGAAGTTAAATAAAGAGACTGTTAAAAGTACTTGATGCATTTATCCTTACTAGAAAAGATTTAAAGGGAGTTTGAAAAGAAATTATAGGAATAGGGAAACTAAAAATTAGGCAGGAGGCAAGTACACCTAGTCTAAGGAGGACATTTCAAGACAAAGAATTGTCTACTACTAAACCAGGAAAACTTAAGTTAAGAGTCATTAGTTCTTTATAACAAGAGGCCTTTGAGCAGAGACAGTGACAACTTGACAGAGATATAAAATACAGATTCTTCTACAATATTGAGTAACAGTTAGCTATCAGGTTAGAGGTTAGTACACTAACTTTGTGACAATACAATTCAGTGATCTTAAAATCTGGAAAATAAATGCAATAGCCACTTTTCCAACTTACCTTTTTTTTCTCTTGCAATCCTATTATTTCATATAACCGTGGAGTAAATAAGCAATAATTCTGTTGTTGATCTTTCTTGACGTTAATATTTTCATAGTGTAATATCTTTTTCCTTTAGAAAATTCAGATAGAAATGTAGGGTTCTCAATTTTAAATCTATGAATGTTTACAGAAGCAAATAAAATATTTTTACAGTATCATTTCCTGCTCTTAAAGTATGAGATAACAAGATCATTTAGGTGTATTAGACCAACATATTTAAAATTCCGTAAAATGTATTCATGTTGGTTACTTCTGCTTTTCTCCAGTTCAGAACATTATTATAAACCTATTCAAATAATGATTCCAAAAAAAGAAAATAAGACCTAGGATTTACATCATGAATTGAAATAAAAGGCCACCAAAAAATGTTTCCTGTGTATCCTAGTTACCATTAAAAAATGTTTAAATTCCAAATCACTTGGTGTTTGAACTATAACTAAAATAATGGATAAACAGCCCTATGTTAGCTATATCATAAAATAATCAGGAAAAGGGCATAAAGAAAAAAATATGACAATGAAAAAGAAGCTTATTTAGACAACCTTAAGAAAAAATTAGAAACTAAATAAGGAGTAAGAGTCCATGCTTTGGAGTTAGGATAGGAATCCCAGCATTGCTATCCATTAGTTGTATGACATTATGCAAGTCACCTCAGTTCTCTAAGCTTCAGATTTGTTACCTGTCACTGGAAACAGTAATAACCAATTCTCAAGGTTACAATAATTAGAGAAGACAATATATGTGAAGTGCTTAGTGCCATACATGGCTCATAATAATCACACAATAACCATTAGCTATTATTATTATTATTATAAATATATTTAAATAGGCTATATTGAACTATACTATTATTTTTTCTATTTCTTCAACAGAATTTCAAAGTAAGCTGATCTCCAAAATTTCCAACAAATTATACTACAAACTATACTAAACATGTACAGATTTTAAAAATAGACAATAAAAAACATAAAACAAGGTGGGCACTGTAGCTCACATCTGTAATCTCAGCACTTTGGGAGCCAAGGTGGGGGGATCACTTGAGGCCAGGAGTTCGAGACTAGCCTGAGCAACAGAGGGAGACCCTGTCTCTACAAAAAAATTTTTTAAAAATTAGTCAGGCATGGTGGCACATGCCTGTTGTCCTAGCTACTAGACGGCTTGAGTCCAGGAGTTCAAGATTACAATAAACCATAATTGCACCACTTCACTCTAGCCTGTATGACAAAGCAAACCATGGTGAAAGAAAGAAAAAAGAAAGAAAGAAAGAGAGAGAAGGAGGGAGGGAAGTAGGGGGAAAGAAGGAAGACATAAAAAAACTTTAAGTTACATAATTGCCATTATTTTCTTTGTTCAGCAATGTCATGACTTACATATGCATTTACCATACTAGTTCACTATTAAATCCTCACTTTCTCAGTGATTTTTATTTGCACAGAATTCAACAAATAAACTTGTTTTTGAAACCTCAAAAAGGTTTATAGACAACAAATTTATATTTGGGATATCAGAAGTGTCACATATCATTTAGGTCTGTATCTTACCCAAAAAGAGACCTATAAGCTTATCTTTCCATTTAGGGTGGCCAGGTATCTCCACTTTTACACTGAATCAAGTCTCCCAGAATAATTGAATCAATAAATAAGGTAAATTAAAAAGAAACAGTAGAAAATGTCAACTGCCAGAGGGAACCAAGACAACTCCAAATAAAAGATACAGTGAAAGCAGCAAACCTAAAATCAAATTATGAAAATGGATAAATAACTGAAACAGGAATGTAATCTATATTAATACATTCCTTCAAGTAAAAGTTAAAATACAAATGGGAGAAGAGGAAAACAGGAGAAATTATAAAAACCTAAGACAGTAACAGCATAAAAAATAGGAGAAGAATGGGAGTGAGACAGAGTGGGGAAGTAAAAAGAACTGGCAAGATAATAACTCAAAAAACAACAGATACTGGAGAGGATGCAGGGAAAAGGGAATGCTTCTACACCATTGGTGGGAGTGTAAACTAGTATAACCTCTGTGGAAAACAGTGTGTCAATTCCTAAAAGATCTAAAAATCAACCTTCCATATGACCTAACAATCCCCCTTCTGGGAATATACCAGAGAAACTCAAATTATTCTATAAAAAAGATACCTGTTCATGCATGTTTATTGCAGCATTATTCAAAATAGCAAAAACATGGAACCAACCATGCTGCCTGTCAAAAGTAAACTGGGTTTTTTTAAATGTGGTACATATTCACAATAGAATATTACACAGTCATAAAGAAGGACAAGATTATGGACTTCACAGCAACTTGCATGGATTCAGAGTCTGTCATACTCAGTGATCTATCATAGAAAGAAAGAACTGAGTACCACATGTTCTCACTCATAAGCAGACCCTGCACATTTATCATAATACTGTAAGAAAGGGATTGGCAGTTGCGGGACACTGCTGGGGTGGGGAATGGTGCATAACATCAATAAGGGTACCTGATCTCAAACCAGGTGAAATGGGGACCAAAGGGAGTCCCAAACTTCACCTGTAGGATGATCACTTATCTACCTAACCCTGAATTGTACCCCACATCCAAAACAAAAAAAAAAGGACTGGCAGGAAAAATTTCCACCAAAGAATCCTGGTTATGCCAGGGTTCATATGCCAGGGTTTATTTCATTCAGAAGTAAAGTATAGTAGAATGAATGGACAGCAATCATCACAGAATGATATACCTTTTAAAAGATGAATATTGCTTTATGTTATTTAAGCCTCATTATGGAAGGAGGAAAAGGGAAAAGGAGAGAGTGCAAACCAACCAGTCTGGGAAAAGAAAAGGATAGGATTAAAATACTGAACAACAGCCGGGCTCAGTGGCTCAGCCTGTAATCCCAGCACTTTGGGAGGTCGAGACAAGTGGACTGCCTAAGCCCACCGGTTCAAGACCTGTCCCGGCAACTTGGCGAGACCTCATCTCTACAATAAAATAAAAAATAGCCGGGCATGGTAGCTTGTAGTTACCGGGCTACTTGGAAGGCTGAGGCAGAAGGATTGCTAGAGCCCAGTAGGTCAACGCTGGGGTACCACTGCACTCCAGCCTGGGCGAAGGAGTGAGAATCCAACTAAAAAAAAAAAAAAAAAAGATACTGAACAACAAAAGCCTATGTCAAAAAGGCTATGATAAGAATTTAAGTAGCCTATAGAATGAGAGTAATATTAAATAATATTTAATATTATTGTTGGGAAGAATGATAATAATATTAAATAAAGAACTCATTAAGCTAAATATGCATGTTAAGGTTTTAGCATAACTACAAAAAGAATATATATAGAAAAGTGTATCTTCCATGACAGCAGAGTGAAAAAATGAAAAAGACAATAGACTAGAGAATAAGTTCCCAAAAACAAGAACAATATTTTATTATTTTTATTCTCAGTTATTAAGTTTAGTACTGGCCCACAGCAAAAATTCACACAATGTTTGTTCACTGAATGAATGGTAGCAGGGGAGACCAAGCAAAAGAATAGCCTATGTCCACTGCTAATACACAGTAGACATGTCTGACTCTAATTAGCAAACTGAGTATGTAATCACTATGGGCCTTCTTGAGAGAAAATTCGTGCTATGAGAGAAAAAGAATCAGGCAAATAAGCTGAACTCTGAAAAGTATTAATTATGAAAAGGGGTAGTAGATTCTGAGGACAACATGGTATTTGTTATTCAATTTTGTCTTCCATGGACTCATGTCTAAGTTCTTACGCAGGATTAGGTGAAGATGAAGATAGAGTTATTTTGCCAGAAGTGTATTTACTAGTTAAACTTGTAAATATTACCTCCAACCTAATGTTATAACTTTGACTTACAGTGACTGGGAATGCCTTCTAAATCCATCACATAGTTAGAAGAATCGAGATGAAAGCCAGGGATAAAATTAAGATTCTGGGTCACCTTCTTTTATACTTTTTCTGATATTTCGTCTACCTTATAATTTTATTTTAGTATACAGATACATGGACTATATAATCAAACAGGCCTCAGTTAAAATCTAGCTCTGTCACTTAACAGCCACATGACCTTGAACATTTTATTTATCCTCACTGACCCATAAAATAGTACAATAATAGTAACTATAGTGAGGCTTGTTGTGAAGATTAAATGAGGTAATACATGTAAAGTAGGTGGCACAGGACCTAGCTCATAAAAAAGTAGTAGCTTTCATATAGTTACTCCAAAATATAATATTTCTTGGAGTTTTTCATACAATTTTTTCTGTTCTCTTTTTGGGGGGGAGGGGGTTGGAGTCTAACTCCATCACCCAGGCTGGAGCGAAGTGGCATGCTCATAGCCACCCCAGCGTTGACTCGCTGGGCTCCGGCGATCCTTCCACCTCAGCCTTCCAAGTAGCAGGAACTACAGGCACGTGCTACCATGCCTGGCTAATTTTTTATTTATTGTAGAGATGAGGTGCCTGGGCTGGTTTTGAACCCACAGGCTCAGGCAATCCACTCGCCTCAGCCTCCAAAAGTGCTGGGATAACAGGCTGAGCCACCACACCTGGCCAATTTTTTCTGTTCTTAACAGCATAGCCTAGTCTGAATTACTAGAATACTTTACAGCCAATAACTACATTAAAGGTATACTATTTATTGTACTTACTGGGCAATATCATAGTGTCCAGGACCAGGACCTGATGTTTTTGGTAACTCTTGTCTACCTGAAGAATTGCCAAAATGTATACCTTTGTATTTCAAAGTTGCATTGGAAACACCCTTAAAAAAGTGTGAAGATGAAATATAGTTTAAATAAATCATGAAACAATGCTTAGCTTTACTTAAGTAAAAAATCTAAAGCAAGGATAGCTTCAGTCAAGGGGTTCCACTAGTAAATACTAAAGTACTCTTTGACAGATCCCAAATGAGTTGTCACTGCTGTTCTCCATCCCACTCCTGAGTCAGCTAGGATTCCAGAGAAGTGCCTCTAACACTAGCATATTCTCAACCAATATAAACAGCTTTGCTCCTGGTAGTATACTTAATCTAAAACCTTAAGGACAATAAAATTAGTTCCTCATCATTTAAAAAAAGGAAGGGGGGTTTGTATTATTTAGGGAATGGAAAAACCTATTAATAATTACCCCAATTAAACAGATTAAAAAATGCAAACATCACCAACAGACATTAAATAACTTCTAATTACCTGGTATTTAAAAACATATTCATGTAACTTTCTCAACAGTTAACAAGTTAGACACCACTCTCATTCATTTTATTGTTAATGCTTAAAGCAAAGATCAGTCCTTTAATGACAAATCATTTGTGACATGAGAAGTCAATATTCATCTTTACTTTATATCCACTATAATTAATGTCAAAATTAAGTATGAACCATAAGAAGTTTAAACACCTGATTTTATCAGAAACTAGAATAATGAGGTATAGCACAACAGTAACTTTTCTTGAGCTAACACATTCTTAATTGAGCAATCATTTAATAATTTTTTAAAATACATTTTTAACTGATGGTAGAAGATAAACTCTTTTTCAACTCACATTCATAAAAATACATCTTTGAAACAAGCTTGGATTTTTAAAACAATTAACATATATATTGAAAACAATCTCCATAACATAAACATAAAGGTTAACTGAATAAAACAATGTGCCAGTTGTTCCAGGTGGCTATTACTAGAGTAGTGGAATCAGCTTCTCTCAATTATCATTATATGCAATATTAATGCAATAAATAGCAATATTAGTAACAAAAACATAATTTCAGTTTAAAATAGTGAATCAAACTCATACTCAACTCATCCCACTCCTAAATTTCAAAAAATGTATATAAAATAGACGCAGTTATCAGTGCTAGAAACTAGAAGGTATCATTCACAAGTCAGAAACTTTAAGGAACTTCTAGAAGATATAGCACAACAGAGACTAGAACCAGAAAAAGACCTGTTACACGTGAAAGGAGCCTCAGCTGAACCCTATTAACATCCTCAGAAAGACAGAAACTGGAGACAAAAATGAATTCTTGGATAGTGAATAGGGAACAGTTCTCAAAACTACCAGCATTCTTGGAGATATGCCTCAGTGCCATTACATTAAGTGGTGAGGCAAGCTAATTCCCACTTTATTCCTGGCATGGGTGGTTGGAAATAAATCAGAAGCACTGCCCCTGTTCCCTAATGACTTTCTACTTAGAGAGGCACCACTCCAGAAAACTCTGGGATGTCACCTCAAAACCCAAAAAGAAATTGGCATAGCAATACAATTCTCTACTATGTAAAAACGTTTACTTCCTTAAATTTACCACTAACAACTAGCCCTCAGATATTATAAAATAAAAGCACAGTAAAGCTAAACTTTCCCTTCTACATCTACCTGTCCTGAAAGAATTAAATAGGAACTGCAGTAGTTAATTTTAAGCATCACCTTGACAGGATTTTAGGCATCAACTTGACTGGGTCAAAAGATACCCAGAGAGCTGGTAAAGTATAATTTCTGGGTATGTCATAAGAGTGTCTCCAGAGAGATTGGCATTTGAATCACTGGATTGGGTAAGAAGGAACTGCCCTCATCCAATCGGTTGAGAGCCTGGATAGAACAAAAAGACAGAAGAAAGATAAATTTGTACTCTCTTCTAGATCTGGATACCCATCTTCTCCTGCCTGAGGACATCAGAACAGAAGTCCAGGTTCTCCAGCCTTTGAATTCCAGGACCTGTACCACCAGTTCCCCAGGCTCTCAGGTCTTCATTCTTAGACTGAGTTATACCATTTGCTCCCTTGGTTCTCAGGTCTTTAGACTTGAACTGAGCTTACTCAGCTAGTCCCCTAGTTCTCCAGCTTGCAGCCAGCACATCATGGGACTTCTCAGCCCCCGTAATCACTGAGCCAATTCCCATAAGAAATACTCTCCCGTATATATAGTTATGTACCAACTAATGATGTTTCGGTCAATGATGAATTGTATATATTATCATGATCCCATAATATTATAATGCTATATATTTACTGTACCTGTTCTATGTTTAGATGTATCTGTATCTGTATAATCTGTACAATTCAGTACAGTAACATGATGTAAAGGTTTGTAGCCTAGAAGCAATAGGCTACACCGTATGGCCTAAGTGTATGGTTCCTTTCTTGGGCTACTGAGAATGTTGGAGCTGACAGTAAAGAAACAAGGAGTCGCTAGCTATGTTTACATAGGATTCAGACAAGTCTTGGAAGGTCTGGTGAATACAGCAAATCAACCAAAAGGCAAATGTAAAAATAATCCTACGGAAAGAAGCTAATCATGATGACCTGCAGTCCTAAGAAATCTTAGTGTCAAAAGAGTAGCAGGGCTAAATACTGAGTATTTTCTGTTGACTGAATGTGTCTCCTACCCCAGATGAACCCCATTGGTTTTATGCCTATAACCTGTGAAGTACAAAGAAGCGCTGATAAAAATCTAAGACAACTGTTTCATTAAAACATTGGTTAAAAAAAAAAAATCAGCTACTTTTAGACCCTTCTAATAGAGCATAACACAAAGAAAGAAAGACATTATCCCCCTGTCCCCTCTTCACCCCAGCTTATCACACAGCTTTGGCTGTTAAAGAGAACATTGGTGGAGAAGCCAGGCAGAGAGCACCATCTGGCAAGAGACTGAAGTGCCTCGTGGATCAGCAGCTACACTTAACAGAAACAGACTTGTTCAGGAGCATAGCCGAGACAGCACCCGGGAACTTCTGAAATACCTGGGAAGAGGAATTTTGCAAAAGGCTAGATGCCCTCTACATTGATAGGTGGGGGCAAAAAACAATGATACTTGAGTTATTAACTTTATTGTGAATCTTTAGTACTTGTGATCCAACAAAGGCTTAGAAAACTTACGTTACATAAACAAAAAGGATTAATCCTTATTTCCTCTGCGAATATTTCCAGACTATAAGTGATCTCAATGTGCATGGATTATTCACATAATCCCTTCTACTGAATTGTAACACAAAAAATAGAGAGGCATTCTCCCCTCTTCACTGTAGACATTCAAATTTAACATTATGAGTGATGCTGTCTTATAAAGCACTATATCAAAGCAATATATTATTATTCCTAATAGCATTATTATTATCATTACAAGTAGTTATTCTAATTTGATACATGATTCTGAAGCCCAGCCCCTTGCCATGTCCTTGAAGGAACAAGGCTATGAATAAAAACTGAAACAGCTGTCCCACCAGTCTCTGTAACACTTAGGGTATACATACACAGCTTTAGGACTGCTAAGGATAACACAAAAGGAAGTAAGGCAGTCAAACAAATGCTATAATACCTAGCAGAATAGCATGGAAAAGTGGCAGTCTGACACTCCCAGCAGAGCAACAGAAGCCAGTAAAGGAGCACTAGAAGAAACTGTAGCATCAGCTAGAGTAGCTGAAAAGTAGCCTGTTGCTGTAGGATCAGTGGTAATTCCAAAGACTGCTGCACCCAACAGAGCTTCAAAAAAAGAAAGTGCCTAACCACACATTTTCTTTTGCTAAAGTAAGTGTTCCAGACCATCTTTCAAATGGATTTTAAAGTACATAGGCAGTCCTGACGCAGAAAGGATGAAATTTCCATTTATGTGACAGTTTATTTCACTTAGAAATAAAGCAGAATGTCATAATTGTGTACATTTGTTCATTATAGTATGACCATAATTGGCAGTAAAGTACAAAATGTAGAACTATATTCTAATATAAGATAGACATGCTGGATATATTAGATATTTTATATATTTCATGCAGGAACAGATCTAATATGTTGCTTTATTATTGCCTATAAATTTGTCAAAAATCAATATTTCAAAACAGAGCATTTTGATTGTCATCTTTTACATCATAGTTTTATAGCCTAAAATCCATGTTAAGGCTTTATATTAATTCTTTTAATACAGCAATTTAGGACCTTGAAAAGAATTATGCCCAAGAAGTTTTCTTTAAGTGAATTTACATTATTGAGGTTTTTAAGATTCAATTATTTTAACATTCTAAGGGTAATCCAGAAGGAAATATTTAGTGTATGCAAACACACACACAATTCAAGACATTAGCAAAATTCTTTTCCTGTGTATACAATTCATTTAATTTAAACCATGTGAATTGATAACTTAACTCACTAACCTCTTCAGTATTCAAGAAAATGTTCAATCTGAAATTTAATTTGAAAGACTTTTTGAAATACAGACAGAAAATAAAGAATAAATTGATGCACTCGTCTCTAAATCATGCTTTCTTTTATGTCAAGAAGTGTTAACAATACCAACTT
>CAUYQG010151359.1:0-10444 GCA_963574415.1 Tarsius wallacei | reverse complement strand
GTCAGCAGAGGATGAGGGTGTGCTTGTACATGCCAGCAGAGGTCAAAGCCATGTGTGTGGGTTGTGGTGGAGGTACAGGCTGTGCACACGGGCATCAGTAGAGGCCGAGAGCATGCACATGGATGTCTTTTGAGGTTGAGGGTATAAATGCAGGTGAAGCAGAAGCCAAAGTCACAAGCACAGTCTTCACAGAAGGCAGAAGGCATGCGCATGGGCATCTGCAGAGGCCAAGGGCACACGTGCAGGCAATGGTGGAGGCTGAGAATTAGTGCATGGTCATCGGTGGAGGCCAAGGATGCCCATGTGGGTATGGCAGAGGCCAAGAGCACGCTCTAGGGCATTGCTGGAGGTAGAGGGCATGTGCATGTGCTTGGCGGAGGCCAATGGTGTGGGCATCAGCGGAGGCCAAAGGCACACACAGGCATTGACAGAGGCTGAGGGTGCACATGAGGGCTTTGAGGGTGGCTGAGGGCACATGTTGGATGTCGGCAGAGGCAGTGGGGGTGTGTACGGGCTTCGTCGGAGGACGAATGCACATGCATGAGCATCAGTGGAGGTTCAACCATGCACACAGGCATTGGCGGTGGCCAAAGGCATACGTGCAGATGTCAGTGGAGGCCGAAACTGGTGCAGGTGATGGCAGAGGCTAAGGGTGTGAGCACAGGTGACAGCCAAGGCCAAGGCAGCGCCCAAAGGTGTCAGTGGAGGCCAAGATCTCACACGCGTTTGTCGGTGGTGGCCAAGGCTGCCCACGCGGGCATTGGCAAAGGCAGCAGGTGCACGCATGGCTGTTGGCAGAAGCCAAGGGTGCCTGCATGGGTGTTGGTGGAGGACGAGCTCGTAAGCATGGGCACCAACTGAGGCATTGGTCACACACGCGGGAGTCTGCAAAGGCTGGAGTAGCACATGCAGTGTTGGCAGAGGCCTAGGCTGTGCTCATGGGTGTTGGCAGAGGCTGAGTTTGTGAGCTTGGTTGTTGTTGGTGGAGACCAAGGTTGTGCACATGGGCATCAGCAGAGGTCGAGGCTGCATGCGTGGGTAATGGCAGAGTCCAAGGGTACAAGCTCGGGTGTTGGCAAAGGCCGAGGCCACATGTGTTGCTGTCAATGAAGGCCACGGACGTGAGTGCGGGCATCTGCGGAGGCATTGAACACACATGTGGGCCTCAGGGGAGGACTAGGCTGCAAGTGCAGGTGTCGGCGGAGGGCACGGATGTGAGCCCAGGTGTCAGAGGAGGCCAAGGGGTGTGCACAGGTGTCAGTGAAGGCTGAGGGCTCAAGTGTGAATGTCAGTGGAGGCCAAGATTGCAAGCACAGCTGTTGGCGTAGGTCGAAGTCACAGGTGTGGGCATCGGCAGAGGCCGAGGGTGCACATGCAGACTTCAGCAGAGGGTGAGGGCACATGAGCGGGTCTCGGCTGAGTAATTGGCCTTGCGTGCATGTGTAAACAGAAACTGATGGTGCATGCACAGTTCTCGGCAGAGGCTGAGACCACACGTGGGTGTCGGCGGAGGCCAAGGCCACGTGCTTGGGTGTCTGCAGAGACAAGGGTGTGAGCGTGTGCATCATCAAAAACATTGGCTATGCACACAGTCATTGGTGGAGGATGAGGATGTGCACACAGGTGTTGGAGGAGGCCAAGGTTGCACATGCATGCATCGTGCAGGCCAAGGGCAAAAGCACAGGAGATGGTGGAGGACAATGGCATGAGTGTGTGTGTTGTCGGAGGCATTGACCATGTGTACTGTCGAGGAGACCAAGGTTGCATACAGTTGTTGGTGGAGTCTGAAGTCACATGCACGAGTGTTGGCGATGGCAGAGGGTGCAAGCGTGGGTGTTGACGGAGGATGAGGGTGTGTCTGTGATTGTCAGCAGAGGGCAACGCTACGCACGTGGGTTGTGGTGGAGACAGAGGGCATGCACGCAGGTGTCAGTGGAAGCCAAGGGCATGCACACAGGTGGAAGCCGAGGCTGAGGGCACACGCAAAGGGTTCAGCAGGGGCAGAGGATGCATCACAGGCATCTGCAGATGCCAAAGGCACGCAAGTGGGTAATGGTGGAGGCCAAGGATTTGCATGCAGGCTTTGGAGGCCGAGGCCCCCCCCATGTGGATTTGGTGGATGCTGAGGGTGCACTCGCTGGCATCAGTGGAGTCAGACAGCATGCATGTGTGTACAGTGGATGCCGAAGGCACGGGTGCAGTCATCAGTGGAGGCCAAAGGTGCTTGTGTGGGTGTCGACAGAGGCTGACGGTGCAGGTGTGGGCTTCAGCAGTGGTCAAGATCACACGCGTGGTTGACAGCAGAGGCAAGAGGGTGCATGCGCAGGCTTTGTCAGAAGACAAGTGTGCATGTGTGAGCATCAGTGGCTGCTTTGACTTGTCAGCAGAGGGCAACGCTAAGCACGAGGCATTGACAGTGGCTGAGGGCACATGTGTGGGTATCAGCGGAGGCCAAGGCTGTGTACATGGATGATGGCGGAGGCTAAGGGCATAAGCACAGGGGATGGCGGACATTGCAACAGCACCTGTGGGTGTCAGCGAAGGCCAAGACCTTGCTCGCATTGGTGGGTGGTAGCCAAGGCTGCCGATGTGGGCATCAACTGAGGCTGAGAGTGTGTGTGCCAGCATCGTCAGAGGCCACGTCCGCAGGTGCAGGTGTCAGCAGAAGTCAAGAACATGTGCGTGGGTGTTGGTGGAGGACAAGGGTGTGAGCACAGGCTTGGCTTAGGCATTGGCTGCACACACAGGCGTCTGCAGATGCCAAGGGCATTTGGGTGGTTGTCAGCAGAGGCCAAAGCCATGCTCATGGATATCGGCAGAGGCCAAGGCCGTGCACTTGGTTGTCAACAAAGGCCAAGGTCACACACACTGGCATCGGTAGAGGCTGAGGCCACGTGCATTGGTGTCGGCAGAATACAAGGGAGTGAGCATGGGTGCTAGCGGAGGCATTAACCCCGTGCATGAGCATCAGGAGAGGACAAGACCATGCATGGGTGATGGCAAAGACCAAGGCCACGTGCATGTGTGGCAGCAGAGGCCAAGGGTGCAAGTGTAGGTGGTGGAGGAGGCCAAGGGTGCACGTGCGCTCATCGACAGAGGCCGAGACCACATGTGTGGGTGAAAGCCGAGGTCAAGGGTGCAAGTGGGGGTGTCCGTGGAGGCCAAGGCCACACCAGTTGTTGTTGGTGGAGGCCAAGGGCATAAGCATGGGCATCGGCGGAGGCATTGGCATTGACTGTGCTCGTGGGCATCAGCAGAGGACTAGGCCGTGTATGTGTGTGTATGTGTGTGTTGGCAGAGGCCAAGGCCATGTGTGCCGTTGTCTGCATGTGTGTGTTGGTGGAGACCAAGGTGGACCGCAGGTGTTGGAGGAGGCTGAGGGTGCACACATTAGCTTTGGCGGAGGCATTGGTCACACATGTGGACACACTCAGAGGCCAAGGATGCACACACAGGCATCAGCAGAGGTCAAGGATGTGCACACAGGCATCGGCGGTGGTGGAGGGCATGCTCTTGGGCATCAATAGACAAGGGGGGCGCACACATAGGCATCGGGGGAGGTTGACAGCATGCGTGCAAGCATCAGGGGAGGCTAAGTGCGCATGCACGGGTGCCGGCAAAGAATGAGGGATGAGGGTTCACATGTGCATAGACGGAGGCCGAGGACACAAGGACATGCGTGTGGACATAGTTGGAGGCCGAGGGCACCCGCGCAAGCATTGGCAGAGATCGAGAGCATGCATGCTAGCATCAGGGAGTCTAAGGGTGTGCGGGGAGGTAGGTGGAGGCCAAGGACGTGCACATGGGTGTTGACAGGCCAAAGGCACAAGCACAGGTGTCATCAGATACCCAGGGCACACATGTGAGCATCAGTGGAGGCCAAGGGGGCTTGTGCAAACGTCAGTGGGGGCTGAGGGTGCATGTGTGGACTTCAGCGTAGGCCAAAAGCACGCCCTTGGGCTTTGGCCGAGCTCAATGGTACATGCACAGCCATTGCCGGAGGCCAAAGGTGCTCAATCAGGTGTCGGCAGAGGCGAAGGGGGTGCACGCAGGTGTTGGTGGAGTCCAAGAGTGCAAGTGTGAGTGTCAGAGGAGTCCGAGGGTGCACACATGGCTTTGGCGGAAGCCAAAGGTGTGCATGTGAGCTTCAGTGGAAACCGAGGGTTCATGCATGGGTGCTGGTGGAGGATGAGGGTGCACATTTGCCGGCGTCAACAGTGGGTGAAGGCGCATGTGTGTGGGTAGTCAGAAGGCAGTGCCACAGCGTGGGTGTCGTTGGATGCTGGGAGCATGCATGCAGGTGTTGGAGGAGGTCAAGAATGCACATGTGGGTGTCAGTGGAGGCAGAGGGTGCATGCATGGGCTTCATCAGAGAACAGGCAAGCACTTGCAGGAATCGGCAGAGGCTTTGACCATGCGCACAGGTGCTGGCGGTAGTTAAGGATGCACATGCGGGTGTTGGCGGAGACCACACACATGAGTGATGGAAGAGGCTAAGGGCATGAGTGTGGGTGTCAGCAGAGGCCATGGTGGTGCCCACAGGTGTCAATGGAGGCCGAGGTCTTGTACACATTTGTGGATGATGGCCAAGGCCACCTGCATGGGTGTCAGAGGAGGCAGAGTGTGTGCACGTGGGCATCAACAGAGGCTGAGGGTGCACACATGGGAAACAGTGGAGGCTGAGGGCGTGCACACAGGTGATGGTGTAGGCCGAGGGCATGTGTGCAGGTGTTGGTGGACACCAAGAGCATACACGAGGGCTTCAGTGGGTGCAGAAGGAATGCATGCAGGCATCGGCAAAGGCCGAGGATGGGAGCGTGGGTGTTGGCGGAGGTTGAGGGCATGCGCGTCGGCATCAGCGGAGGCTGGAGGTGCACTAGCTGGTGTCAGCAGATGCTAAGTCCACCAGTGCAGGTGTTGGTGGAAGCCAAGGGCACGTGCACAGGTGTTGGCAAAGGAAGATGGCGTGAGCTTGGGTGTCAGCTGAGGCATCAGTCGTGCACACAGGTATCTGCAAAGGCCAAGGGTGCACGTGGGCTTGTCGGCAGAACCCAATGCCACACACTCGGGTGTCAGCAGAGGCCGAGGCCGCACGCTGGGTTGTCGGTGGAAGCCAAGGGCATGAGCATAGGTGTTGGCAGAAGCCAAGTGCATAGGCAAAGCAGGTGTTGGCAGAAGCCAAGGGTGTGCACACAGGTGTCAGCAGAGGCCGAGGGTGCGTGGTGGCATCTGCAAATGCCTGTGTGCTCATCCTCTGCTCCCGCTGAAACCCATGCATGCAGGCTTCAGCAGAGGCATTGGCCGTAGGTGCAGACATACACAGAGGCCAAGGGCAAACACGAAGGTGTCAGCAAAGGCCGTGGGCTCACACCTCAGCATTGGTAGAAGTCAAAAGGCTGAACATGGGTGTTGGCAGATGCAGAGGATGTACTCGTGGGCATCAGTGGATGAGGTGGGTGCACGTGTGAGCATCAGGAGAGGTTGACAGCATGCACACAAGCATTGGGGAAAGCTAAGGGCATGCATGCAGGTGTCAGCAAAGAATAAGAGCATGTGTGGAGGTGGCGAAGAGACCAAGGGCACACGCGCATACATTAGCGGAGGTCAAGAGCACGCATGCTGGCATCAGGAGGCTAAAGGCACATGCGCGGATGTAGAGGCCAAGGGCATGCATACAGTTGTCGGTAGAGGCCCTGGACATGCATGTGGGTGTCAAAGGAGGCCAAGGGTATATGCACGGGTGTCAGCAGGGGCCAAGGTTGAGTGTGTGGACATCTTCAGGAAGCAAAAGCATGCATATGGGCTTCAGCTGAGGGAAAGGCCACATGTGAGGGTGTTGTCAGAGGTCAAGGGCACATGTGTGGGTGTCGCATAACCCAAGGGTGCATATGTGGGCTTGGGCATAGGCCAAGGGCATGCACATGGGCACAGGCAGAAATCAAGGGTGCATGTGTGGATGTCAGCGGAGGATGAGGGCGTGTGCAATGGTGTTGATAGTGGGTGAGGGTGCACACGTGTGTCAGAGAGAGAGATGTCATGCACATGCGTATGGGCATCGGAGGAGGCCAAGGCTACACACATAGATGATGACAGAGCCCAAGAGCACATGCACGGGCATTGGCAGGGGCCAAGGACATGTGCACAGTTGTTGGCGAAAGCAGAGGGTCCTTGAGCCGGCTTTGGCCAAGGCCGAGAGCAAGTTTGTGGGCCTTGATGGAAGCAGAGGGCACACACAGATGTTTTGGCAGAGGCCCAGTGAGTGTGCACAGGCACAGACAGAGGCCAAGGGCACGCATGTAACTGTCGATGGAGGCAGAGGCTGCACATGTGGGTGTCAGTGGGGGCAGGGGCCATGCACGTGAGCATCAGCGAAAGTGGAGGGCAGAGGAAGAGGCTGTACACACAAGTGTCCGTGGAGGCCGAGGCATGTGCACAAGCGTCAGGGGAAGAAGTTAAGGGCACACGCACAGGCATCAGCAGAGGTGGAGGCCACGTGCAAGAGCGTCAGCGGAGGCGGAGAGTGTTGGTGGAGGCCAAGGGTGTGTGTGGGGGTACCAGCAGAGGCAGAGGCTGAGGGCACTCGTACAAGTGCCACATGCAGACGTCGGTAAAGGCCAAGGAGATGCACACAGGTATTGGCAGAGACTGAGGGCACACGCGCAGGCATCGGCGGAAGCCAAGGGGGCACGTGTGGATGGAAGTGGAGGCAGAATTTGCTCATGTGGGCATCGCCAGAGGCTGAGGGTGTGTGCGTGGGCTTCGGCGGCGAATAAGGGTGTGCACGTGGCTGCCGGAGGACTTCGAGGGTGCACGCAAGGCATTAGCAGAGGCCAAGGGCACAAAAGTGGTCGGCAGCACCTATGTGCATATACAAGCATTGGTGGAGGGAGAGGGTGAGCGTGTGGGTGCCAGTGGAGGCCGAGGGTGCCGTGTAGGCATCATCATGGGTCAAGGACACGTGCATGGGTGTCAGCAGAGGTTGAGGCCATGTACATGGGTGAGGGCAGAGGCCAAGTCTGCACCTGCAGGAGTTGCTGAGGCTGAGGCTGTGCACGTGGGCTTTGATCTAGGCCAAGAGCTTGTGTGTGGGGGCTGACAGAGGTCAACAGCTCGTGTGCAGGGGTGTGGAGGATGTAGGTGCTCACGCGTGGCTGCCAGCAGAAGGCAAGTGCTCATGTGTCTGTGTTGGCAGAGGGTGAGGTCACACTCACAGGTGTCAGCAAACACCAAGGGCGTGCACGTGGGCTTTGGTGGAGGCCAAGGTTATACACATGGGCGATGGCGGAGTCCAAGAACATGCGCTGGCGTTGGCGGAGGCTGAAGGCACACACACGCTGATGCCCATGTGCAGCCCCTTATCCTCCCCCAACACTTGGGTGTGCGCTCTGAGTCTCTGCCAGCACCTGCATGCGCAGCTTCAGTCTCTGCCAACTCCCATGTGCTTGCCCTCCTCCTCTGCCGACAACCGCACACATGCCCTCAGTTTCCACTGATGCCCGTGCCTGTGCCCTTGGCCTCAGCCAATGTTCATGTGCACCTCCTTAGATGCCTTCGATGCTGGTGTGCATGCCCTTGGCCTCCACTGATGCCCACATGCACACCCTCCACCTCTGCCAACACCTGTGTGTGCACCCTCCACTTCCACTGATGCCTGTGTGCACAACCTTGGCCTTCGCTGACACCTGCACGTGCGCCCTCTGCCCCTGCCATCACCCACATATGCAGCCTATCCTCTGCCGACAGTCGCATCTGTACCCTCAGCCCCCACCGGCTCCCACACATGTACACTCAGCCTCTGCCGCTGCCCACACGTGCACGCTTGGCCTCCTCTGGAGCTCATGCACCACCCACGCACGTGCCCTCTACCACCACTGAAATATGCATGAGCACCTTCCACATCCACTGATGCCCACATGCTCGCCCTCGGCTTCTGCCAAAGCCCGCACAAGTGCCCTCTGCATCCACCAACACCCTCGCTCATGCCTTCGGCTTCTGCTGACACCATCACACATGCCCTCGGACTCCACCATCACCCATATGCAAGCCCCCAGCCTCCTCCGATGCTGTGCGCGTGCCCACAGTATCCACCAATACCTGTGCATGTGGCATCACCCTCTGCTGACACACACACACATTGCTAGTCCTCAACAAACACCCACACGTGCACTCTCTCATCTTCTGCTGACACCCACGCGCACACCCTCGATTTCCATCGGTGCCTGCATGCACGCCCTTGACCTCTGCCAAAGCCCATGCATGCACCCTCGGACTCCACTGCCACCCAAGTGTGCACCCTTGACCTCCACTGACATTCACGTGCACACCCTAGAACTCTGCTAACACCCACTTGCATGACCTCAGCTTCCGACAATGACCGTACATGTGCCCTTGTCCTCGGTCAAAGCCCACATGTGCACTTTTGACCTCCACCAATGCCCACACATAAGCTCTTGACCCCTGCCCACAAATGTGCACATGCCCTTGGCCTCTGTTGACACCCACACACACTCCCTGGGCCTCTACCGTCTCCTGCAATTGCACCCTCGACCTCTGCTGACAACCACAAATGCACCCTCAGCCTCCGTCAACACCCGCATACATACCCTTAGCCTCCCTCAATGCTAGCACATTGCTTCTGACCTCCACCAATGATAGTATGCATGTCCTCGGCCTCTGCCTACGTCTGGGCATGCGTTCTCAGCCTCCGTCACCACCCATGCACCCTCCTCATTCACCGATGCCTGCATGCATGCCCTCTGCCTCCGCTGGCATCTGTGCTTATGTCCTCTATCTCCACCAATGCCCGCGCGCATGCACTCAACCTCCACCAATGCCCAGGTATGCACCCTTGACCTCCATGTTCGACTGTGAATGCAGCCAATGTCTCCGCTGAAGCCCACGTGAGGGCCCTAGGACTCCACCAAAGCCCAAGCATGATCCCTTGGCCTATGCCAATGCCAGCATGCGTTCTTGGCTTCCGCCAATGCCCACGCATGCGCCCTTGACCTCTGCCGACACCCAAGTGTGCAACTTTGGTCACCTCTGACACCTGCGCTTGTGACCTTTGCCTCCACCAATACACACGTGGGTGGCCTTGGCCTCCGCTGACACCTGTTCTTTGCTGACACCCACGTGTCTAGTTCTTTGCTGACACCTACGTGTGGCCAATCCTTCCTCCAGTGCCTGTGCTCATGCCCTTGACCTCTGCCTACAACCATGCATGTGGCCTTGGCCTCCACTGAGACCCACACTTGCCCCCTTGGACTCCGCCAACACCCACGCACATGGCCTTGGCCACCTCTGACAACTGAGTGTGTGCTCTTGGCCTCCATAGATGCTCACATGAGTGGCCAATGCCTCAGTCAACACCCACGCTCACATCCTTGGTCTCCTCTAACACCCGTGCATGTGCCCTTGGCCTCAGCTGAGGCCAGCACGGGTGGCCTTGGCCACCACCCACAAGAGCACACAAGTCTTCAACCTCTGCCAACAGATGCGGGCACCACTGTGGTCTCCACTGACACCTGCACTCGCACCCTTAGTCTCTGCCATCACCTGCATGTGTGGCCTCTGCCTTTGCCGACAACTGCAAGTGCGCCCTTGGCCACCACCAATGCCTACGTGCATGGCCAAAGCCTCTGACGATTCTCATGTTCACACCCTCATCCTCCAACAAAGCCTATGCATGCACCCTCTGCCTCCACCAACACCCACGTGTGCGCCCACAGCCACCGGTGATGCCCGTGCATGCACCCTCAGCTGCTGTCAAAGCCTGTGTGCCTTTGGTCTCTGCTGATGCCTGTGCCATTGGCCTCTGCCCTGCACACACACATGCCCTTGGCCTGTTTCAACACCCATGAATGTGCCCTTGGCCTCTGCAGATGCCCATGCACGTGCCCTCTGCCCCCGCTGAAGACCACGCACGGGCCCTCAGCATCCACCAATGCCAGTGTACTCGTCCTTGTCCTCCAATGTTGTACATGCCCTTGGCCTCCACAAATGCCCACTTGCATACCCTCTGCTCCCACTGAAACTCATACACACATGCACACGACCTTGGCATCCACCAACATCAACACACATGCCTTTTGTGTCCACCACCACATATGTACACTCCTTCAGCCTCCGCTGACACCCATTGGCATGCACTCTGTCTCTGCCAATGAACATGTGAGTGCCATCTGCTTTGGCCAACACCTGCATGCACACCCTCCACCTCCACCGACGCTCATCGCCTCTACTTCCACCAACAACCATGCACAACCTTGAACTCTGCCAATAGCCACATGTGTGGCCTCGTCTTCTGTCAATATCCTCATGCATGCCCTTCACCTCTGCTGACTCCTGTGCTCGTGCCCTTGGCCTCCGCTATGCCCATGTGTGCAGCCTCAGCTTCCAGCTGCACCTGTGCGCGCACCCTCAGCCTCCATTGATGCCCATGTGT
>CAUYQG010151356.1:0-26684 GCA_963574415.1 Tarsius wallacei | reverse complement strand
CTTGGGAGGCTGAAGTGGAAGGATTGCCTGGGCCCAGGAGGTAGAGACTGCAATGAGCTGTGATTGTGCCACTGCACTACAGTCTGGGTGACAGAATGAGACTTTAACTCAAAAAAAAAAAAAAGGTGAAAAATTAGTGATAATAGAATGAAAGGCTATCTAACTTCCTGATGTGCATTCTAAGGACATGTAGCTCTGCTGAAGGCTCACTGACTTACAGGAAAAAATATCTGGGGTGTCTACCACAAGTAAAGAGAAGTCTAATAATTATAATTTTATCTATTTAGAGAAATATGCAAATACACATTGAATTAATTGCTTCTCCAAAGTTCACTAAGGCAAGAATTCCATTTTCCTCTTCAACAGTGCATTCTCCCCAGGTTGCAAAAAATGCTTTGGACAAAATGGTTTTTGAAAAAGGCACCTTTCTTTAAATTTATTTGATTACGTTTCTTAGAAATATATGCCTCATCATTTATGTTCACATAACAGAGGTAGGAATAGCAAGGCACTATGAACAGAGACAAGTTGAAGTTCTTGGTGAGGCTAACCAAGACCTAGCCCTCATCAATATCGCCCATAGCTGTTTCCGCCAGATGCAGCAATTCTAGTGGGAAAAAATGATTGAATGATAAGATTGACTGTTCCCAGCGCCCTACTTCATTCTGTCATGTATTTGCCTAGTCATGTGGGCATAAGGAATCCCATATTACTGACCTGGAAACTGAGGTTCCATGGGTACAAAACTGATCCGAAAGATTACATGGGCAACTGGGGGTGGGATGGAGTGGGGTGGGGGGTGGGGGGGCAGAACAAATATCCTGATCCCTGACCCAGCTTTTCGTATCAGGAAGTGTGGCTGCCCGGTTAGTGTGCTCTTTAGCCAGAAAGTCTTTCGATTTTAAGAAAAACCAGAGCCCGGCCAGTCGCCTGACAATGCCAGGTAGAAGCAGGTGACTGCGTCTACACGTTGAATTCTGAGCCAAAACTCCGCCTCCCACCCGCTCCCCAGAAGCTGCCCAGAGGCGATCCTGGCGGCACCTGCCCCGCCAAAGGGGCAAAGAGAGCCGCGTCTGGGTGAAGCCGGCACTGGGCAAAGCGCCTGGATCACCTGGGCGCTCAGAAGGGACGCAAGGGGGGGAGGGGTCAGCAAGGCACCCCAGGGAGACACCCGCTCAGGATACCCTTGCAGCCCGGGGGCAGGGGCAGGATTGGGCAGGCTCAGGCATGGCCCCCTCTGCCCCCCTCCCGCCTTGAGGCCAGCTCTGGCCGGGACTCGCTCTCTCTCTGGCCGGGGGGTGTCTCCACCCTGTGGCCCGCAGGTTGGGCAGGGGCCCCCTGCGAAGCCGCGCGGTCCGCAGAGCGGAGCCGCCGCTCGCCGCTCGGCTCTCGATTGCTAGTGCCTGGTGCGGCGCGCAGCGTACGCGACGGCCGGGACTCTGCGCTCGAGGGGTCGAGCCTGGCCCGGCCGGCGGCGACGCGCGCTGGGCAACGGCGGCCGCACCTCGGGCGGGACACTGGGGACAGGGCGGCCGGCGCGGGGATGTCGAGGAGCTCGAAGGTGGTGCTGGGCCTCTCGGTGCTGCTGACGGCGGCCACGGTGGCTGGCGTGCACCTGAAGCAGCGGCAGGACCAGCAGGTCGGTGTCACGTGACCGTCGCTTCCGGGCCCATGCGCGGCGGCGGCCTCGGGGCCGGGTGGTCTCCGCCTGCGTGGCTGCCCACGAGCCTCCGCGTGGCTGCCTCCTCGGCCTGTCTCCTCTGCGGCCCGGACGTCCCCCCCGCCCAGGGCCGGCGACTGCGGCTGTGCGGCCGCCCCGCTGGGCCTCACAGGCCCCTCGGCCGTGTGTGCAGCCGGGGACAGGACGACCCGTGCCCCCCGTCGAGCGTCTTCCCATCGGGGTGCCTGGCGGGGCCGCGTGGTGGTCCCAGCGGCCTTTGCAGCGTCTCGCTTGGGCCGCTGGAGGGGGACGGAGAAGGGGTGCCCCTGGGGTGCATCCAGCACGTGATCCCCCCACCTCCGCCCACGGCTGGGGGGCCAAAGCGTCACGTGTCCAGGTGCTAGTGACTTTGTCCGGTGGTCGAGGAGGCTGCCCCTTACCCGCCCTCCCAAGGTAACGTGGTGAGATATGCGTGCGTTGTGTTTCAGTGAACCAATTGCTATGGATGCCGTCGAATACCATTTTTATTATGCATAATTTGTTATATTATTTATTATATATAAATATAACTTTTTATTTTTATTTCTTTTGAATCGGGGTCTCACACTGTCTCCCAGGCTGGAGTGCAGTAGCATCATCGTGGTGGAACTACAGGCCCGTGCCACCACGCCTGGCGAATTTTTGGATTTTTTGTAAAGAGGAGGTCTTGCTATGTTGCCCAGGCTGGTCTTGAACTCTTGGGCTCAAGCAGGCCTCCTGCCTCGGCCTCCCAGAGTGGTGGGATCACAGGCGTGAGCCACCGTGCCGGCCCAGAGATTCTTTTTGGTACTTTTATCATGACTTACTGATCCATCAGCGACTGACCATCTTTTCTGTTCTCTCAGTTGATGTTTTCGTTTTTCAAGTTGGGAATAAAGATAATAACTGGTCACTGTGTGCCAAGTGCCTCTCAAGGCACTTTGGGACTACAGAGATAAGGAGACACATCCTTAAAGTCTGTAAATGACTCGACGTTGCTGCACATTGAGTGTTAGAACAGGAGACTAGGTCGTTGGTGAACTTAACACCTGGACAGTTCCTGGGGTGGTAAACAGTCTTTCTTCCGTGATTTGCCTGTTAGAGCGTTGGACGGTGCTCTGTGCTTGGTACACAGAGGAAGCTGGTGAGGTCCTCAGTGTTCGCAGTCTGTAGAAGTCGGGAAACGTAGCGTGATGATACAAGAGTTTTGAGGAGGGAGATGGGATGACGTGATGAAAGGGCACAGAGGAGGTGAGAGCAAGATTAAGTGACTCTAAGGAGGTGACCTTTGGAGCAGGTGGGAGACTCCTGCCTCCTGGAAGGACAAGGAGTAAGGTGGAGTGAGGGTGGTGTGTTGGATGTAGTTTTGAAGTCAGTGAAGCCAGTGACCTTGGAGGTCTTGGCAGGGATAGGTTGGAGGTTGGTTCTGATGGATAAGTCCGGTGTTCTGGGAGTTTCTTGCAATGTGATTACAGCTGGGCCCCTCCTCAGACTAGCTAGTTAAGCAGAAAATCTCCAGGGGACAGGCCCGGGTAGGCAGGTTTGAAAAATGACCCAGAGGATTTTATCAAACAACCAGGGGTGAGAGCCACTGGGTTTTCAGGTGGAAGAGTGGTTATATGGAAGCTGGAGAGATTGACCGGAGTCACCTGTTGACTTTCCATCATTCCTTCATTAGGGACTTGGGAGCCGTGGGAGAGCTGCTCCAGATTGGTATGGTGGGAGGCTTGGGGGCAGGAGGGTCAGTGGTGCCTGTTCCTACCTGCCACACAGGCACTGTGTTAAGCACTTCGTGTGCCTCATCTTCAGTCCTCATGGTAACCCACCAGAAACCGAGTAGGACTCTTGAGGAGCCAGAGTCCTGGGTGTTGGGCGAGGGGAGTGGGGAGGGCTGTGGTGGTGAGTAGGTCATTACGGGACCTCCTGGAAAGGTGTGTGAGGCCGGCAGCACCGAAACGTGGAGGAAGGAAGAGATGATGGGGAGAGCAGGGCCGTGAAGGAGTAGGTCTGGGAGGTGGGTGTGCAAGGATGAGTCCGTCGGTTGGGTGTCGTATGTGGGTGTGTCGTGGTGGATGGGAAGACCTGGGGTGGGGTGGAATAAGCACCTTCATTTTTGTCTCAGTGGGAATCTCTCCAGGGTGCGGGGTTCAGGAAAGCTGAGTTTGGGTTGAGTTATCAGTCCCAGGATTCTTGGATGTCTGAGCCCTCGTGATAGCCAATGAAGCTGTAGGCCCGGAGGAACTCCAGCAAGAGGTCCTGAGTGAGTTTTTGAGTAATTTGAGAAAATCCAAGCATACCCAGACTCTGTCCCACCCCCACTAATTGTACCTCCTAAGGATGTTATTTAAACTTAGTAGATAAAATGTTAGTTATTAGTCATGACTGAACTGGTGTTTTTCTGAGTCTCATATTAGCTCCCAGGTTCATGTTCTGGAATTATCTACCTGCTTTTTTAGTGCTTTTCAGGGAATGTTCATTGGTGGGCCTTTATTTTTTTCCCTGGTAGTAGCATTCTTTTTTTTTCCCTTCTCTCTCTGTTATCTAATTGATTTTATATGATTTTTACCTTTTCACTTTACATGCTAGAAGAAGGCAGGTTGTTTACTTTTTTTGTACATCCTTAACGGTTTGTTCAGATTTTAGTAATTTGCTTTTTTCTCTCTTGATGTTTATTCTTCATCCAGGATAATTGCTAACAGGAAAATAGTTCACAGTGTTACTGTAGTAACTTGTCAAGTTTTTTTTTTTTTTTTTTTGAATTGGAGTCTCACTCTGTCACCCAGGTTGGAAGGCAGTGGCATGCTCCCAGCCACTACAGCCTCGACCTGCTGGGCTCAGGCGATCCTTCCGCCTCAGCCTTCCAAGTAGACTTATCAAGTTTTTAAAGCCTCATATATCAACTAAACTTTTAAAATTCAACCTAGTGCCAGCTTTTTCTTTTTGTTATTTCTCATTAAGTTTTCTGTACTGAATGTTCAGGAATTTCTTAAAATATGGTAAGAAGTCATTTCAGTAATTACATTATAGCACACTACCAACTTTATTTGATGGTTTCTTTATTGCTTTTTGTTACATTTTCCATTTGTACAGAAAGTTAAAATAGTAATTGGGTATTTGGAATCCAAAAACTTCAAGTGTATTTTGGTAACACTGTTATTTGGATTTGAATGGCACAAGCATGGGAACCACCTGCTCAGGGTGTTGCTGAAATCTGTTTCTTACGTTTTTAGAGGCTTCGTGACGGAGTGATCAGAGACATTGAGAGGCAAAATCGGAAAAAAGAAAACATTCGTCTTTTGGGAGAACAGATTATTTTGACTGAGCAACTTGAAGCAGAAAGAGAGAAGATGCTATCAGCAAAAGGATCTCAAAAAACGTGACTTGAATGTGAAATGTCAGTGGGACAGACAGCACTGAGTGTGTGTGTATGTGCATGTGTGTGTGTGTATGAAGGGTAGCTTAGTGACATCTTAACTTTTTTCTGTCACTATCTTTTTAAACTTGGTCAAATAAAGGACAGTGGATCATATATCCTCAATCGCTGTTTTCGGAGTCCCTTATGTCTGAATAAAGAAGCGTGGGTGGATGCTCTTCTGAGAGTTTCTGTGTGTGTGGTTCTGGTAGAAGCCCCTTTCAGTTAGTGGCCAGAGGTCAGGATTGCTCTGCACCTGTAAGAAGGAAGGGATGGATAGTAACATCCACCTGGGGAGTTTGATAAGTCGGCACGATGATGAAGCCACGAGAACGTCTACCTCGGAAGGGCTGGAGGAGGGGGAGGTGGAGGGAGAGACTCTCCTGATAGTTGAATCAGAGGACCAGGCATCAGTGGACTTGTCTCATGACCAGAGTGGGGACTCCCTCAACAGCGACGAGGGAGATGTGTCGTGGATGGAGGAGCAGCTGTCCTACTTCTGTGACAAGTGCCAGAAATGGATACCGGCCAGTAAGGAGCCTCTCAATTCCTTTGATTTGTCAGTACCTATGTGAAGGTTTCCAACCTATGAAAGAAACATGAATGTAAAATAGACCTAAATAAAAGGATAATTATATTTATTAGTTGATCAGCTATACATTTATATAAAATACACACATTTGTACGAATAAAAATTGCCAACCTCTATCACATTGTTAAATTAACATTCTTGATGGTAACTCAATAAAAAAGAAAATTGTAAATCCTGCGTACTTAAAAGAATTAGCCACTTTTTTTTTTTTTTTGAGTTGGAATCGCACTCGGTCACCCAGGCTGGAGTGCAGTGGCATGCTCATGGCCACCACCACCTCGATCTGCTGGGTTCAGGCAGTCCTTCTGCCTCAGCCTTCCAAGTAGCTGGAACTACAGGCACATGCCATCATGCCTGGCTAATTTTTAAATTTTTAATTTATTGTAGAGACAAGGTCTTGCCAAGTTGCCCAGGCTGATCTTGAACCCCTGGGCTCAGGCAATTATCTTGCTTTCACCTCCCAAAGTACTGGGATTACAGGTGTGAGCCACCACACCTGGCCATGTTTTTCTAATAAGATCATTTTATAGATTTGGGGCCAAATTCTAGTATCAGTGTATAATTAATGTTCAAGTTCATAAAAATTACTGTTAATATTTAACTTATGTGGCAAACTACTGCTATTGTACACTACAGTGAAGTTAGAATGGGCAGATTGAAGGTGTCTAGGACCGGTCTTTTTTCTCACCTGCTGGAAGGAGATACCTACATGCTACCTGGTTGCCCCAGCCTTGAGATTTTCAGCTACCAGCTTTGGTTCTTGAGCATGGCTCGCCAGCCATTATAGGGTCCGTATTGACAGGGTTTTTGCATTAGGCGAGAGACTAGCAAAGCATACGTACTTGAGGAATGCCTTTGCGTAGTAGAGTTTGTAACTAAGAGAAGTTTGTGTTTATATTATTGTAAAGTGGGTCATTTTCTGGTATGTGGAAATGTTTTTGTTAAAATGGATTCAACTATTCATATTTAGTTAATAGTAACATTTTCACAGAAAACAAATGTAGAATTTCTTACTTATTAGCTGGTTTTTGCTTCTGAGCTGTCTCTTATTAATCCTGGGTTCTGCCTAAACCTCTGAGTGGTTTTCCCTTTGCCTTTACAGGATAGATTTTTAAACAGCCCTTTGTGATCAGGCCCCTGCTAACTTGAGCCTCTTTTATCCCCATGCAAACAACTTTGCAGTTAGGGTGACCTTTCTATTCTTTTTTATCCCTAGGGCTTTGCACCTTTTTTTCCCTCTCTGGAATAAGCATCTCCCCAGCCTCTGTGCCCTCCCCTACCCATCCCTCTTCACCTGGCCAATTTCTAGCCCTCCAGGCCCTGCTTTCCTAATGTAGATGGGGCATCCCTTCTATGTGTCCTCATGCTGCCCGGTACACATCACATTTCACTCCTATGGTCTTCATGCCTCCCAGAGCATCAGACTTACCTGGAGGACTTTAAAAAATACAGAGGCCAAGGCTCCGCCTCAGAGGTTGGTTTGTTTCATTTAGAACTAGGCATATTTAGAAAACCAAAAACCACTCCTTGGGTGGTTCTGGTGTGCTGTGAGGATGGAGAAACACTGTGCCATAGTGATTACTTTCTTCTGTACAGCCCTTGGATATGTGAACTTGTAAGAGCAGGCACATGTCTGTC
Source organism: Tarsius wallacei (assembly GCA_963574415.1). NCBI lineage: Eukaryota > Metazoa > Chordata > Mammalia > Primates > Tarsiidae > Tarsius > Tarsius wallacei. The sequence goes on along the minus strand of CAUYQG010151356.1, from coordinate 19,364 downwards.
TTGGACATTATATTCCTGGTTCCTAGCCCAATACCTGGGCACAAGGTGGGGGGCCATATTTTTGGGAAAATGTGTAAAGAGACCTGCCCGCAGGAGTCAGGAATGTGACAGTTGGCAAACCCAGATAGAGCAATAATACCGGCTTTTCCAGTATTGTTCTGAAAGTTAAGAAATCAGAGTCTAGTGGGGTGGGTGTGTACTTGGTGTTAGAAGAATAAAAGTCTTTTCTCCCTAACCCCCTGCTATCGTGGGTTGGCTGAAAAAAAGAAAATACAACATACAACTTGGAAAATCTGACTGACAAGCTGACTAAACCCTTGGTTTGCCACTCTAGAGAAACCTATGATGTGATTCTCTGTTTTTCTCCTAGGTCAGCTGAGGGAACAGCTCAGTTACCTTAAAGGTGATAATTTTTTTAGGTTTACTTGTTCTGACTGCTCAGCAGATGGCAAGGAGCAGTATGAAAGACTGAAGCTGACGTGGCAGCAAGTGAGTAACAAGCCCTTCTCTGGTGTTCCTGGGGGTGGTCCTCCCAGGAGTTTGTTGGAATGAATGTCTAGAGTGAGGAGAGCTTACGGATGAGCTTTTGAGTTGCTTTGAGAGGGGCACTTTTTTGTTTCACGGTGAAAATTGGATACTGAACATGTGGAGAAAGGTGTTCTTGGTGAAAAATACTTGCTGTTAACTTAGTGAATTGGGTTTGAGATTCTTGAAAACATATCTGATTTTATGTGTAATACCAAGCTCTGATTATAATTAAAAATGAAGTTCACATTTTCTGACAGTCATTTTAAGAACAATAAAACCAGTTTTAAAAATATAAAGAAGGCCAGGCATGGTGGCTCAAGCCTGTAATCCCGGCACTTTGGGAGGCCAAGGTGAGAGGGGTTCAAGACCAGAGACCAGGGGTTCAAGACCAGCCTGGACAACTTGGTGAGACCTCATCTCTACAATAAACAAAAAAGTTAGCCAGGTGTGATAGCGTGCACCTGTAGTTCTAGCTACTTGGAAGGCTGAAGCAGAAGGATTGCCTGACCCCAGCAGGTCGAGGCTGTGGTGGCTGTGAGCGTGCCACTGCATTCCAGCCTGAGTGACAGAGTGAGACTCCAATTAAAAAAAAAAACCAAAGATGGCTACATTGGAAACACATTTGGAAGAAGCAATGTAATTGATTGCAAAAACCAATATAACTTAGCTTTTCTGCATTTGAACTCAGATGTTTGACTGTTTTTGTTTGATGAAATTCTTATGTTCACTTTTAACCATCTGAAATACCAATACCTTAATCCCTAATCCAAGCCAACTATAGCCTCAATAACAGCTTTTTATTGATTTCCAGTTTGCATTAAATTTTTTAATTTTGTTTTTTATATCAGTGTGCATGATATGTATAATAATAAGGCACAAATGTATGTACACTTTTTAAATCCAAAAAACAAATGAATTATGTATTACCTAATTTTTATGTTTATTCATTCAACAAACACTGAGTGCCTGTAATGAACCAGGCACTATACTAGGCCTAGCGACTACTGTGGTGACCACTGCTAAGGCCTCTGCCCTGAGGCAGCTGACATTCTGCAACATTTACTTTAGGCCATAAGCAGATACATAAGATAATTATCTACAACACCTTTTGCTTTGAAGGAAATAGGGTAATGAGAAAGACTTTATACAATTTATTAAACATTTACCTTGTAAATTGTACTTGATAGCAGCCTTAGACTATTATCTTATAAGGACATTTAATGAGATTGCTCAGTGGTTAATTTAAGAATGGTTTTTTTGACTTGCCTGAAAATATATTTGGAAAATGAAGGACAGTTTGTATTGAGGGTATCAGCTTCGTGAATACTGTAATTGGGATGTTTTTCTCAAGTGTCTATGGGATGCTGTGTCTGGACAAGGTCATGTTAATAGATTATTGTAATATGTGCACACAGGTCATTTATATTGGGCCTGCAGGTAGTTTCTTATAAGAGCTGTAAATTGCATGAAGAGCAAATGTGTGTTATTTGTTATTTTCAAGAATTAATTTTCTATAGAGGTGCTTTTTTTGTTTTTTTTTGAGTTGGAGTCTCACTCTGTCACCTAGGCTGGAGTGCAGTGGCGTGCTCACGGCCACCATAGCCTCAACCTCCTGGGCTTAGGCCATCCTTCTGCATCAGCCTTTCAAGTAGCTGGAAGTATAGGTATGTGCCACCATGCCAGCAAGTTTTTTGATTTATTGTAGAGACGAGGTCTCACCATGTTGCCCAGGCTGGTAATCTCGTCTTAGCCTCCCAAAGTGCTGGAATTATAGGCATAAGCCATCGTGCCCGGCTTAGAGGTGCTTTTTAAAAGAAAAATTGACTTTTGTTGATATTGCTCAGAATATATAGTCTTGGCTCAATTTGCATATTTAATTATTGTTATTGTTGAGAATGTGAATTTTCTGTAGTGGTTCTTTTTAAAAGAAAAGCTAGCCAGGTGTGGTGGCTCACATCTGTAATCCTACCACTTTGGGAGGTGGAGGCAAGAGGATTGCCTGATCCCAGGGGTTCAAGACCTCTTCTCTACAGTAAAAATAAATAAATAAATAAATAAATTAGTGGGGTGTGGTGGGTCATGCCTGTAGTTTTGTCTATTTGGAAAGCTGAGGCAGAACAATCTCCTGAGCCCAGGAGGTTGAGGCTGTGGAATTAGTTTCTTACTTCCCAAAGACATACTGACTGTGGATTATAGCCAGGTAGGATGACATGATAGCCTAGATCATATCCATCCAGGTCTCCACAAGCTCCTGCCAGAGTTTCTGGCTGCATCTGAAAGAGCCCATCTCTCATTGAAGACCTGAAAGAAGGGTTGGTCTTGAATAGACTCCATTGATGTCTGCAAATACTTAGCATGTTGGAATGTGGGTTTTAGATCTTAAATTTTGTATTTGTTGATTTAGCAGATAAATAAATAGAAATGCTTTTTAACACAAAAAGCTTTTTGTTTGTATTAGAAAATACCTAGAGTAAAGAGGTCTGTTCTCTTGACTGAAAGGCCCCTTCCTGCCAACATGCCCTTTCTGTGTCTTTTCCTCCTCCTTGGTGACTCTTAAAACAACAGTTTGATGATACATAGGAGAGAAGGCAATCAAATATTTGGGAAGGGTAGAGGGACTTTTACATTCTTGTCACGGAAACTCATTCTTTTGTCACAGGTAAAGGTACCATGATCCGGGCTCATTGTTTTTCTACGTGTTCTTCAGCAGATCCTGCGGTCTACCAGCCCTGAGCCAGGTCTAGGAATACATTGGGCCTTAAGGCTGGTTTTCTTACTGATGCTTGGTCTGGTAGCATGAAAGCAAAAAACTAAATTGGGATTCATTCTTTTAGATCACAGATTCTAAGACAAGAGGAAAAAACAGGCCCTTTGTATGTTAGTATGTAGTTTGTCTAGTAAATATTAAGTGATGAGAGAAAAAGCTATTTTCTAGTAAATATGGAGTTTTAACTTTTTATAGTCATGAAATATCTCAATTATACAGAAAAGCACTGGAAATAAAATAACATTCACTTAGGCACTACTGAGATTATCAGAAAATACAGTGTGCACAAAGCACATTCCGTAATTTTCTTAAAATTATTGAACAATTTAAAAATTGTGATGAAGTATGCATAACATGATTTACTATTTTTTAGTGTTCACTTCAGTGGTATTAAGTATATTTACACTGTTGTGTAACAATCACTATCATCCATCTCTAGAACTTTTTCATCTTTGCAAAATGAAACTTTCTACTCATTAAACACTAACTCTATGACTATTAACTGTTGAAAGGAAGATGTTTTGTTGACTGATACAGACCTGTTGAAAGTATAGTTGGAAGATGTTTTAAAAATCTGTTCATGGGGTTAACTGTTTTAGACCATCTGAAAGTATTACAAGTTTAAGGGTGGAGGAAATTGAAACTTGGTTAGTGAAACATCAAAATTACAAGCTTAAGGGTGGGGAATATTGAAACTTGGTTAGTGAAGTGTCAAAATTACTAGGCCCCTTTGAGGGGTGCAGATCTCCCCATAGGACCATTGAGGATTTAGTGCTGTGAACACAGATACAGGGAGCAATAAGTGCAGTTGGCTAGATTCCTGACAGCTACAGGTGCTCCTTATAGAAAGAAGGGTTAGTTAAGGATTCTTTTCTGGATTCTCTGTCTCCTTCTTAGTTTCATTGGCCCAAAAATAAGTCACAATTTTTATTAGGTTGAAAACATGGTTTTGAATAGCTTCTCCAGTTACACACATAAAACATTTATATGAATATAGATACAAAGATAACTATCTGAGAGAATTACTTCTTGATGATGGGTTTCAAGTGATTTTTATTTTTTTTGTTATTTTCTGTATTGTTGAAGTCTCTTAAAATAAGCATGTGTTATTTATATTTCTGGAAAATTGGAAAATACTTCCCCATGTGGGGTCATGAATTCCTCATCTGTAAAATAGGGCTGGACCAGATAAGGCGTTTGCACACTGAGCTCTGAGCGTCAGGGAGCCCTCTGGGAGTGGACTGAGCGGCCAGGCCTTTCAGTTCCCTGCCCCACATCTAGTTCTGATTTCATTTGAAGAGAGGTTTCCATGACTAAAATGACTAAGTCGCTGGAGTAGATGGTGTCTAACATTTTCACTTCTGAAATTCTGGGTCTTGTTTTTGCCCTCTGAAGAGATTAGGAATGTGTGTATATGCACTGGTGGTTTTCAAAATATTTAGTAGAGTTGTGCTGTCAGAAATGCTGGCTGGAGTAGATATTTGGAGACCTGATGCTGGCCAGTAGGTAACCCTTTATTTAGGGCAGCATTTTGTGGGGGTACTTGAGGCAATGCCTGTTTATCTACTGATTCAGCTCTGCTGTAACGTCAGTTCAGCCAGTCAGCCCTGTGTGTAACTCCTAAGGAACAACTACACAGAGTTAAACGGGTTAGTGATACCCAATGAAAGCGGAAAGGAGGTATGTTCCACACCTGTAATATTCCAGAATATTATTCTCCCTTTGTCCCCTGTGTTCCCCACTATTCCTACTCACAGTGTAAACAGAAGAAACTTTCTCAGGATGAACGTCCCTAATCGTGCTTTCTCAGCCCTTGTTTGTTTGTGTTTCAGGTCGTCATGTTGGCAATGTACAACTTGTCTCTGGAAGGAAGTGGACGTCAGGGTTATTTCAGGTGGAAAGAAGATATCTGTGCCTTTATTGAGAAGCATTGGACTTTTTTACTAGGGAATAGGTAATGTGATTTGTAAAAGTCTGATACTGAGGGAACATAACAAATGAAGTGTATGAGATTTGGGACAGCCTAAGGTAGCTTTCTTAGAGATTTAGAGTATTTACTTGTGGCAGTTACAAATAATTTTTGAATTCCAGAAAATTTTTTTACTTTTTTTTGAGTTGGCGTCTCACTCTGTCACCCAGGCACGCTCACGGCCACCGCAACCTTGACCTGCTGGGCTCAGGTGATCCTTCTGCCTTAGCCTTCCAAGTAGCTGGAACTATAGGCGCAAGCCACCACGCTTGGCTAATTTTTTGACTTATTGTAGAGATAAAGTCTTGCCAAATTGCCCGGGCTGGTCTCAAACCCATGGGCTCAGGCAATCCTCTGACCTCGGTCTCCCAAAGTGCTGGGATTGTAGGCGTGAGCCACTGTGCCTGGCCTGTTTTTACTTTTTTAAGATAAAAAAGGCAGGGCGCAGTGGCTCATGCCTGGGCAACTTGGGGAGACCTCATCTCTACAATAAATCAAAAAATTAGCCAGGCGTGGTGCTCATGCCTATAGTTCCAACTACCTGGAAAGCTGAGGTGGAAGGATTGCCTGAGCCCAGCAGGTCGAGGCTGTGATGGTCATGAGCATGCCACTGCACTCCAGCCTGGGTAACAGAGTGAGACTCCTACTCAAAAAAAAAAAACAACTCATTTTTGAAAAATTAAAGTGGGAATGTGTACTTATAAAAATGTGGGTTTCCATACCTTATCCTACTTCTAGAGGAAAATGTTAGTTTCAACTGAGCATGATGTTTTTGAAGAAATTCTTAGAATGCTAAAAAATAAATACCCTACATCTTTAAAATAAAAAAGATAATAAATACAATTAAATTTTTAAAATAGAGAAATGATGAAATGGGATTATAATGTTCCTTTAAAAATCAATGCCTTATATCAGGGATCCCCAGCCCCTGGGCATACCGGGCTGCACAGTAGGAAGTGAGTGGTGGGCAAGTGAGGGAAACCTCACCTGTATTTACAGCCGCTTCCTATCATGGTCATGCTTGTATTACCACCTGAGCTCCACCTTCTGTCAGATCAGCAGTGGCATTAGATTCTCATAGGAACAAGAACCCTATTGTTAACTGAGCATGTGAGGGTTCTAGGTTGTGTGCTCCTTGTGAGGACCTAATGCCTGATGCTCTGAGGTGGAGCTGAGGTGGTGATGCTTTGCTAGGGAGCAGCTGCAAATACAGATTAACATTAGCAGTGAGGTTTGACAGCACATCTACCCCTAACCCCCTTCCCATGGAAAACTGTCTTCTACGAAACCGTGGTGCCAGAAAGGTTGGGGACTGCTGCCTTATAGGAGGTCAGGAGAGGAAAAATAATGACAATGATTGACCACACCTATTTAGATTGCTCTTAATAGTCTTGTGTTATTAGTATTTGTTTATATTAACTCTGGAAGGTAGATAACCTCTTACAATGTTTGGTATTTTTCATAGTGCTTAGCAAAGTCTGGGTACATTAACATGCCAGTGGTTTATTCATTAATTACTGTTTCATAATTGTGTTTGATTTTGCTGCTACGCGCTCCTCCTTGATGGCTGCTTTGCTTCGTCAGACTTAGGGATGCCAGTGCACAAACATTGAGACCATATGTTTTAACTAAAGATCCATGTGGATCTGACAAGATTTTTATCGGTGTTAGGGATTCATGAGTTTGCTACTGCATTGGTGAATTTGTTTGAGATTCTGATTGTTAGTTGCTGTCTGAAGTCCTTTGTGAGATTCATACGTCTTGCTTAATTAGGTCAGTGTAGACATGACAGACATGACAGAGGTTCTGATCACTTCAGGTCAGAGCACGAAGTTCATGTCTGTCCTCACTCTGAACGTACCACAGCCTCTGGTTCTTCAGGTGCTGAGAAATTACAGCTTTGCTCATGTTACTGAGAGTCTGAGAAGGGCGGTTGGAAGGAGGGGGCGACCTGAAGGCTGTGAGAAAAAAAACAAAAAACAGGCAGAACAGTTTTACAAAAGGGGTTATTTTAGTTCTTTAGTTATTTAGTGGTGCTAAGAAAAGAATTGACATTGTAACTGGTTCTTTCTCATAAGGAAAGGAAATCTGTTGTTTTAGTTTAATGATTTAGCACTATTTATGTAACTTAATATATCCCTTTTATAAGGGATAAGAAAGGGAAAAACTGACAAAGTTAGATCTTTGAATATTTTCATGGTTTCTGAAGGCTGTTCAATTTAGTGGATTATCTTCTAGAAGAAATTGGATTTAAATTGCCTGTTTTAAAGGATGTTGCTGGATTTTAACAGAAGTTGTTCAGTCGCATCATTTATTCATTTGTAGAACGTGTTCTGAGAAGAATCAGCGAAGGTGGTTTTTTTCTTTCTTTTTAACACTACAAAGAAAATCATTACATACTTTCTAGCTTCTATGTGGCTTACCCGTTAAACTAGTGGTTTTTGGCCATCCCTTTAAGTCAGCCTGTGAAGAATATTCTTGTGTATACAGCCTTTGTATTTTTGTGATTGGAAGTAGATCTGTGGGGTCAGTGTATAGACACAATTTTGATACATGCTATGAAAGTAACCTCCAGAAAATATACACCAGTTTATACTTCCACTATCAGTGCCTGAGTACCCATTTTTCACACACTAAATAACACATTGGTTTTTAAGTCTTCTGAGTCTTTGTCAGTCTTTTTATTATTCAGTTATTGTGATAAAAACAACAGAATTTACCATCTTAATCATTTTTCAGTGCAAAGGTTAGTCATGTGAAGTATATTCACATTGTTGTGCTTCAGATCTCTAGAACTCTTTTTGTTTTAAAGATCTGACACTCTGTACCCATTAAACAAACACTCTTCATTTTCCCTCCCTGGCCCTGGCAGCCCATACTCCACTTTCTGTTTCTGTGAATTAGACGATTCTAGGGACCTCACATATGTAGAATCACAGCATTTGTCTTTTTTGTGACTGGCTTCTTTCACTTAGAGTAATGCCCTCAAAGTCCATCCATGTGGTAGCATGTGACAAAATTTTTGTTGTTTTTAAGACCGAATAACCTACTGTCTGTGTGTATACTACAATTTGTTTATCCATTCATTCCTTTTTTTTTTTTTTGAGTCATAGCCACCGCAGCCTCGACCTGCTGGACTCAGGCAATCTTTCTGCCTCAGCCTTCCAAGTAGGTGGGACTGCAGGCGTGAACCACCATGCCTGGCTAATTTTTTATTTATTTTAGAAATGAGGTCTCGCCAAGTTGCCCAGGTTGGTCTTGAACCCATGGGCTAAGGCAGTCCTCTCACCTCGGCCTCCCAAAGTGCTAGAATTATAGGCATGAACTAGCACACCCGGCCATATCCATTCATTCTTAGATGGACATTTGGGTTATTTCTCTCTTGTCAATCTTTTTGAGAAGCTGAGAGGTATTGCTTCTCTTTCTTTCCAAATTTAGTAGTTCTAACCCTCCCAACCTCTGTTTGTTTGTTTCTTGGACAAAACAGATTTCTCCTGTGGGTCATTTTGTTCCTCTTCTTAAAAGATACATGTAGGAGAGTGGGTCTTATGCCTTCTGAGCTCACAACCCCCTGACACTCTAAAACATTAATAAGGACCCCATAGCATCTGTCTATGTTGGTTATAGCTATTGGTATTTACCATTTTAGAAATGAAAACATAAAATTTTAAAAATACTTCTTTTTATGTTAATATAACTTTTTATGTTAATATAACTTTTTTTTGAAAAAGTTATTTTCTTTTTATTTCCATTTTATGTTAATATAACTTTTTTGAAAAAATTTTCCAAAGCAAAAAAACTAGCAAGAAATGTACCATTGGTTTCTGTGTTTGCAAATCTCTGTGATGACTGGCTTGTAGAAGACAGCTGGATTCGCATATCTGCTGCATTCACTCTGTTGGATATTACATGTCACGTGGCTGCTGGGAGAGTCTACCATGTACTTGTTCGAGAGTTCAGAGTGAAAAAGGCAAAAGACATCTTAGTATTATTATGAAAATAATTTTCATCTCCCAAACCCTTGAAAGGCTTAAGCTGCAGGGGTTCCTGAACCTTACTTTGAGAATCACTGGTACAGGTGAGCTCTGAGGAATTTTATTTCAACTGTATTGGAGACATGTTCTTTCATTTCTTTTTCTTAGAGGCCTGATGGCCACATTAGAAAAACCTTCCTTGGTGGAATGATCTTCAAGTGATGGGTGGGTGTGAGAAAGCAAGTGAATGGTTCCTACCCTGGTCTTAGTCCTCGGGCGAGAAGAGGGGGTTTGGAAAGGTTAGTGACAGGTACTGACATGAGAGAGGTGGTCTGTACCCAGGGGTCAGGGGCAGAAGCCAGGTTGTCAGCTCCCCATCTCAGAGTGTCTGTGCCTACAGAGTTTTATTGATTGCTTTATTTTCTGTGTTTTCTAGTATATCTTTGCTCTTTAGAATGCTTTTCCTTTTCCTTCTCAGCAGTATTTTCCAACTATTAGACTGGCCTTTTTGTGAAAGACTTTTAGGATTTCTGATGATTGATTTATGGTTTCAAGGTGAAAATAGAACAGTTGCCTTAAAAGAGTTTTCAACATGGAACCGGTTGTTGGCACTTTGCATGTTCTGCTGTTTTGCTGCTCAGTGTATGCCCTCCGTCTGTGGAGCATGCCATGTGGTTTCATTAGCACTCCAGATAGGAGCAGACTGAGAAGTGTCTGCTCCTCGATGAAATGAGCTCTTGGCCAGGCCTGATGCCTAGCTTCTAGCACAGAATGACCAGTCCTGGAGTTATGTTTCTGTGTGCTTTATTTTTTGACCACTTAATTAAAATTAGCCTGTAAAATTCCACAATCACAATGATTGTGATGAAAAGTGTTTTATGTGCTTTGTTTGAACTGTTTCATTTAATTTTCATAGCAACCTGTGAGGTAAGATTTATTATCCTGATTTTACAGATGAGGAAACTGAGGCAACTGGATGGTGGTTTTGCCAGGATTGGAAGCGAGGCAGACCCCAGAGCTTCTCTGCTGCCTCTCATACCCTTCCTTCAACAATTGGAGGCTCCATCTCATAGGCCAGGAGTCAGAGAGAGTTTACATAGGAGTGTACTTTCTGTGCAGTGATTGAATTGAAGTGCCAGTAATTTAAAAATCCTTGGACTCTTTAGGAAGAAGACTTCCACCTGGTGGAGCACAGTAGCTGGTTGCCTGAGTGTGGGCAGTCCTATGTACTTCCGCTCAGGTGCTCAGGAGTTTGGAGAGCCAGGATGGTGGAAACTTGTTCACAATAAGCCCCCGATCATGAAACCTGAAGGAGAGAAGTTGTCTGGCTCGACTTTGAGAGTAAAAGGTACTGTGACTACAAATAAAAAAAATTGGCTGGTCATGATAGTGCCCACCTGTGGTTCTAGCTACTTGGAAGGTTATGGCAGAGGGATCGCCTGAACCCAGCAGGTCGAGGCTGTAGTGGGCGCAGACGTGCCACTGCACTCCAGCCTGGGTGACAGAGTGTGACTCCGATTCCGAAAAAAAAAAGTACTGTGTGAAAACTGTACACAAGGTGCTAGTCAGGTGTAAGCCTAGGAAGACCGTTCTGCTTTCCCAGTCATAGCTTGTAGGTCTCTCTGGAGCCATTTTGCTTCATGGTTTTATGATGACACTTTTGTGTGTGTGATGTAAATAAATACTATATAAAAATACTTTCCGATCACGTTACTAGCTGTATAAATTTCCTTTGGTATCTGAAAACTTCAGTATTTTCAATCTGATCTTTGTTTGTTTGTATTGAGTCGTAGTCTCACTCTGTCACACAGGCTGTAGTGCAGTGCCATACTTATGGCTACCACAGCCTCAACCTGCTAGGCTCATGCAATCCTTCTACTTCAGGCTTCCAAGTAGCTAGAACTACAGGCACGTGCCACCACGTTCAGCTAATTTTTTGATTTATTGTAGAGATGAGGTCTCGCCAAGTTACCCAGGCTGTTCTCGAACTCCTGGGTTCAGGTAATCCTCTTGCCTCCACCTCCCAAAGTGCTAGGATTACAGGCGTGAGCCCCTGTGCCTGGCTGACTTTTGTTTTTAAACTTTGTGCTATGGGAATTTTAAAACATACAGAAATGAAGAGAATTATCTGAATTCCCCATGCCTTCCACTTCACATCAGCAGTTAGTGTCTGGTAATCTCTTGTTACCTGAATTCCTGGTGCCTTTCCCCAACCTTCCACCTGTTCCCACCCTTGGCTCATTTAGAAGCCAATCTCAGGTGTCAACATTTTATTCTTAACTATTTCAGTATGTGTCCTTATGAGATAAGGATTCTTTCCTTTTTGTGGCCTAGCCATGATGCCATTTTCACCTTTAAAAAAATTAAAATTAGCAATAACTCCTTAATACCACACATTGATCCGGCTTTTTTAAATCTAAAAAGTTTTCAATGAGATTTTAAGTTAAAAACATTTTAAAAAATTTTTGTAGAGATGGGGTCTCACTATGTTGCCCAGGCTTGTCTTGACTCCTGGGCTCAAGCAGTCCTCCTGCCTCAGTTTCCCAAAGTGCTGAGATTACAAGTGCGAGCCACTGCACCTGGCCTGGCTTTTAGATATTTAAAAATATAACTGGGGGGGGAAAAATCAAATAGTATTTAAGGGTCTAAAGTAGGAAAGTTTTTTCTCTTGCCCCCTGCCTGTAGTTCACCCCTGACTTGAGTGAAGACACTGTTGTTTTTTGTGAATACTTGTAGAAATGATCTCTGCATATTTAAGCATTTTCTTAAAAAAAAAAAAGCATACATGGATTCATACTATAATACTTGATCTCCATTCCCCCTACTTACCAAGGTATACACCTTGGACATCTTTCTATAACAGTACTTGAATACATATAAATCTACTTTGTTAATTTTTTTATTTTAGAGACAGAGTCTCATCTCACCCATACTGGAGTATAACAGTGTGATTATAGCTCACTGCAGCTTCAAACGCGTAGGCTCAAGCAATCCTCCTGCCTCAGCCTCCTGTGTTGATGGGACTACAGGTGTGCACCACCACAGCCCACTGGTTTTTTTGTTGTTGTTGAGAGAGGGCCTCGCTATGTTGCCTAGGCTGCTGTCGAATTCCTGGGCTCAAGCAGTCATCCTGCCTCAGCCTCCTGAAGTGCTGGGATATAACAGGCATGAGCTACCACACCTGGCTATTTCATTGCATTGATTATATGGTTGTGTGATAATATAGTAAACCATTCCCCTGTTGATAGACATTTTGGTGTTTATACCTTTTTTGGTTGTTATTATTTTAAACAGTGCTACAATGTACATATTTGTATACATATGAAAATATGATAAACTCCTGGAAACAGTTACTCTATCAAATGACTTATCATTCAAAATGTTGGTTGCTATTACCAAATTATTCTCCAAGAAGATGTAATAAAATCTGTGTCCAAAAAAAGGCAAGAAAATGCCCATTTTCACACGCTCTTGCTGAGCATTATCAAACTTTCAATGTTTCCCAATTCCGACAGGTACAAGATAGTATTTGACTGTTTAAAGTTGCATTATAACTTCTTTTTTCTCAGTAGATATGTAAGTCTTTTGGTTTAAAACATTCATTGAACATTTTTCTGTATTAAACGTGACACTAGGCTCACAGTAATAAATTAGCCAGAGATTCTAAATTTTGAGTAGTTGTTTTAAAATTTAGACATGAGTTGAACAGTTCACATTTGAAATGCTCCAAAATCAAACTTTTTGAAGCACCAATGTGACACTCGAAGGAAATGCTCATTGGAGGATTTTGGATTTAGGGGTTTGGGATGCTCAGCCTATAAGTATTCAAATATTCCGAAATCTGAAAAAATTGGAAATGTAAAACATGCTTGGTCCCACTATTTGGGTTGAGGAGACTCAGGCTGTATTTATTCTTTCTGGCAGCCTCAAAACCCACCTTAGATCCCATCATCACTGTTGAGGGACTTAGAAAACGGGCAAGTCGGAATCCTGTGGAATCTGCCATGGAGTTAAAAGAGAAAAGGTCTCGGACTCAGGAAGCGAAAGACATTCGAAGAGCCCAGAAGGAAGCGGCCGGCTTTCTTGACCGGAGCACGTCTTCTACCCCTGTAAAATTCATAAGCCGAGGCCGCAGGCCAGATGTGATTCTTGAAAAAGGAGAGGTGATTGACTTTTCATCCTTGAGTTCCTCTGACCGTACCCCACTGACAAGCCCGTCCCCTTCTCCATCTCTGGATTTCTCTGCCCCTGGGACGCCTGCCTCTCATTCCGCCACACCTAGCTTGCTTTCAGAAGCTGACCTGATTCCAGATGTGATGCCCCCACAGGCTTTGTTCCATGGTAAGACTTACCTTGCTTTGGCCTTTTGTTTTGGGTATGGGCCATGATATACTTGTAAGTGTGTAAGTTTCCCCCTCTGTGCTGTGTGTTCTGGATTTCTTCTTTCCCATGTCTGTCTTGATGATGCTGTTTTATACTCTGCACAGATGATGACGAGATGGAAGGTGATGGAGTCATAGATCCCGGGATGGAGTATGTCCCACCTCCTGCTGGGTCAGCAGCTTCTGGGCCAGTTGGGGGCAGAAAGAAAGTCAGAGGTCCTGAACAGATAAAGCAGGAGGTAGAGAGTGAGGAGGAAAAGCCCGACAGGATGGACATGGACAGCGAAGACACAGATTCCAACTTGTCCTTGCAAACAAGGGCTCGAGAGAAGAGGAAGCCACAGCTGGAGAAGGATACGAAGCCTAAAGGGCCCAGGTATACGCCTGTGAGTATCTATGAGGAAAAGCTGCTTCTCAAGAGGCTGGAAGCTTGTCCCAGTGCTGTTGCCATGACACCAGAAGCTCGGAGACTGAAGCGGAAACTGATTGTCAGACAAGCGAAAAGGGATAGGGGATTACCACTTTTTGACTTGGATCAAGTTGTTAATGCTGCTCTTCTGTTAGTTGATGGGATTTATGGAGCCAAAGAAGGAGTTTCCAGACTTCCAGCTGGACAAGCCACATATCGAACTACCTGTCAGGACTTCAGAATCCTTGACCGCTACCAGGTGAATGTGGGCGTGTGCTCTAGCACTGCTGGGGGCAGCAGAGGAGGTGGGGCAGGCAGCACTACGCAGTGGACATGGTTACGCTGTGACTCTTAAAATCATGAGTAATTTGGGGAGAGAGAAGAGGAAGGAGGGAAATACAGAATTGCTGGGATTTATGTTTCAAAATTGTTCAGTATAAGTATACCTTAGTACATCTAGGTTTTTTTCTTCCCTTGGGCGTTCATGACATACCTAGAAGTTTTCTTTGTATCTCTCAGTCCCTGTAGATAGCCTGACATGGTTTGTGTCATAACTTTGACTGACAGATTTGCTGAGGACGTACAGTGTACCAGACACTGCTGAGCAGGATTGGAAGGTGTGTAAATTTCTGTGTAGTTAGGGAACAACATGAAGAAATAACAGCCCGGGAATCAGGGTGGTGTTAGCATTGCTCTGGGATGCTCAGTGGAACCCAGGTTCTGTGAAAGCTCCGAACAGTTCTACTCAGAACTGCGGGCAAATACCCTCCCACCAGGAGGAATGAGAGGGCTTATTTCTCTATGTCTTTGCTAGCGAGCGATACCAATCGGTCTTTAAATTTTGCTAATCAGATGGCTGTAAAGTGAAATGTTGTTTTATTTACAGTTCTTTGTTTACACATGAGGTTACACATTTTTCATGTTTCCCAGTTGTTTCTCTGTCTGTGAACTGCATGCACACTTTTCTGTCTCCTTCTTTGGAAACTGGTGGCATCGTCAGTTTACAGGCAGTGTTCTGACATTACCCAGTGGCGTACCACATGTGGGCCTCTTTCTCTCCTTGTGCTGGGCTTGTGGTGTGTGGCCCTTCCATTTGAAACTCTCCTGCCTGAGTTCTGAAAAGCCTTGATTTCCTGTCTTCTAGTTCCTCTGTTCTCTCATTTTAGAGCTCCCTGTTATTTGGATATTGGATCCCCCAGGCCAAGGGTTGGCAAACTTTTCCTGTAAAGGGCCAGATAGTGAATATCTTAGGCTTTGCAGACCACACGGTCTCAGAGCTACTCAGCTCTGCTGCTGTGACAGGAGGGCAGTCACAGGGCATGGGTGTGCTGTGTCCAGTAAAACTTCATACACTAAAGCAGGCAGTGGGCTGGATTTGGCCTGTGGGCTGTAGTTTGCCAACACCCCTGCTGTAGATGGAGCCTCTTCACTTTCTTTTTTCCCCCCATTTCCCATCTTTCCTTTCCTGGGAAGTACAGTATTAACCTGCCTGCCTTCTAGGAGCCAGGTGGGGAGGACCAGCATCTATCCTTCAGGAGGTGAATGACCACTGAACTTCCCTGTCTTCAGGACAGTCCACCTACCCTTGGCTCCTTCTGCCCATAATCTCCCTCTTGAGTCTCTCCAGAAAGTACAGGCCTCTGCCCATGGAGGGAAAGATCATTTCCTGGCCGTGGCAGTGTATTTGGTGTAGGGGTGTGGCTAGAGGCTTTACCTTCTTTGAGAGCTTCTCAGTCCATGGCCCTATTGCCCACGCTCAGCTTCAGCAGCACCGATGCTGCCAATGGCCATGTTCCTGTCACTGTGTTGTAAACCACCTCTTCCTGCCTGTTTTCACCAGCAGCTTAGGCTTCTGCTTTCCTTGGTCTGTTAAGTCATTTGCTGTGTGTTCATATGCTTTTATTATGGTTGTCTGTTCACCTGTTCTTTGTTGTAGGTTGTCTGTTTAGTGCCTATAATTTATATTTTTAATTGTAAAATATGTCACACAGATAGAAGAAGCCATAGAAATACGGGTATAGTTTAGAGACTAATAAAATAGATGCCCACAGACCTACCTTTTGGGTAAAGAAACAGCATTGCAAACACCTTTGAAGAAGTCTTGTGGGCACTTTCTGTTTTCCTCAGAGAGAGCCACTCTGACTTTTAGTGTTACTTGTCCCTTTGCTTCTTTAATGTAGATATCCCCAAACAATATACTTTCAGTTTTTAAAAGAACTAAGAAGCAAGCATAAATCTAGATGTAAGGAAACTGCCGCTATTAAATGACTTTTCCTGGAGAAGATAAGCTAAACAGTCTTTCTGGGTCACTGTTGTGGACTGAATTGTCCCCAACCCCTGGCACCTGTGAATGTGACCATATTTGGAAATAGGGCCTTTGCAGATATAGTTAGGTAGGGTGAGGTCACACTGGAGTAGGGTGAGCATTTGATCCAGTATGACTGATGCCTTTATAAGAAGACACAGAGACAGGTATAGGCGAGAAGGCAGTGTGAAGACAGGGAAGGATGATGCACACACACGAGCCAGGAGACACCAAGGATTGCCGCCACACTAGATGCTAAGAGAATAGCATGGGCAGATTCTCCCTGCTGCACGCAGAGAGCGGAGCCCTGTCCATATCCTGACTGGCTTTTAGCCTCTAGAACTGTGAGATAATACATTTCTGTTGTTTTAAACCACCCAGTTAGTGGTACTTTGTTTCTACAGCCCCAGGAAACTAATACAGCCGTGTTTTGGCTTTGGCTACCATGAACCCCCTCTGGGGAAGTCAGTGGTCAAGGTCCTTAGGGAATCCTGGGAAATGGAGGCTCCCCACAGTCTGAGCACCAGGTGGGGCTGTAGAATATACTATAGATGTGGCAGGAATCTGGACTGTGGGAGTGGGATCCTCTGTATTTCCTGCCTGGGCTGCCCTGATTTTTTCCCAGTTTACAGGAGGTCAAGCAGTTATGGAGTAAGTATCCTCAGCTGTTTTGGGATGTGGGCACAGAGGGTGCACAGTAGGCTGCCTAGTGCCTGGGTAAGATAGGCTGGCTCAGGATTTTGGGCCACAACTGCGTAGGTGGCAGCAAGGACTTAGTAATGGCAGCCTCAGCTTATCTGTGTCTTGGTCGCACTTGCCCACTGTGGACTGGCTGTCTACTGTGTGTGGAACTCAGCAGTGGTCCTGGGGTCTCCCTCCCTGGGGATTCATTGCCCTCATCTGTATCTGCTCTCCTGGTTCCTGTGATCCATCTTTACCTTATAGGTTCAGTCCCTTGTTTAGTGGAGCACACCTTCATGGCTTCCGAGGAAAAATGCATGAGAAGACAAACTTGAGACCAACATGTTGAAAACGCCCTGACTTAGATGAAGTTGGACTTGGAATTCCATTCCACACCCCAGCACTTCCTTTAGGTCTTTCCTTTTGGACTAGCCAGAGTGTCCATGACTCCAGGCCTTTCTCTTCCAGTCTCAGAGTCTCGGTTACCAAGTGGGGGAAGAAGGACCTTAGCACTCAGCTTGTAAGGAACTCACCCCAGCTATGTCTGCACTGCCCTGTTCTAGCTCCTGTTACACCTTCTTAGTGTCTTTCCTTGACCTTCTTAGAGGTCAGATCTCCAGACTTCTGGGGGAGGGAGCCACCCTGCAAGAGGGAGTGGGGAGGGGTCTGGGGGTCTTGCTGCCTGTCACACAGTATCTGCCTGCTCCTTATTTTACTGCCCCATTTAGTGCCAGGTCCAGAGAAATCTGGTGCTGCCACCTGGGTTTTAGCAGAATCTGCAGCCTAGGTTGGGGTGATCCTCTGTTACCCAAGGCCAGTTTGGGATTTTGGTGTTAGGTCAGTTACTCTTTATTCATCTGTTTACCAGTTATTGTTTGTTCTTTTTTTCTTGGGTTTTATCTTTTTCTTTTTTGGTGATGGTCATTTGATGTTATTCTAATTAAGTTGGTTTATTTAGTTTTAGTGGGATTTTGGGAGGTATTAAAGATACTTGTTTTTAACCTAGCCCTTTTTTAACCTGGAATTTTAATATGCATTTTAATGTATTTACACACAGGGGAGCAACTGTAAATGCATGTATTCAATCCATACTCTTTCTTGTTTCACATTTGTTCTATGAATAACTGTATTCATAGCTATAAATTTCCCTGTATTCAGTAAGGTACTGCTTTAGCTGTGACTCTTGGCTTTTGAAATGATGTGATTCTGTTAGCAAATCAGTATTTAGTATTTTGTTAATTTTCTCATTATTTCCTCTTTAATCCAAGAGTTTAGTTCTGTTTCTTAGTTTTGAGATATATGAGAATTTTAAGCTATTTTTAATAATTAATTTGAATTCTAATCATGTTACAATTATGGTCAGTGAAAATAGCCTGTGTGATATTCTTTACCATGAAAAAGTCATACATTCTATTTTTATTATTTTTATAGGTCCTAACTTAAGACATATTTATTTTTCTCTACATATAGTGTTGCTCCTGAGAGCCCCAATATCAGCCTCATTCTATTTCTTATCAAGTGGCCTCCTTGTTTTATTCTCCCAAGTCTTAGATGCTTTCAGAATCTTTTCTTTGTTTTTGGTCTTTAATTGGTACATTTTAAGTGTTTTTTATTTTTAAAATTTTGTTTTCTTTTCTTGTTACCTTTTATTTTTCAGCCCTTCCAGAAGGCAGAAATCAAGTGTTTTTTGCTCTCATTTGTCTTGCCTGACAACCCCGCTCTTTTATTTATTTATTTATTTTTTATTTTTTATATCCAATATTTTTTATTATGATATTGTGGGGTACAGTGAAGGGTTAGGCATACAAATATGCTTCGTTCAGGCACCCTTGTTGATAAGAGGTGTCTCCCCATCCCCAGGCAAATACTTTTTCCCAGTTTGTAGGCTGTCTCCCTGCTCTCTTGATGTTTTCTTTGGCTTTGCAGAAGCTTGTTAGTTTAATGAGGTCCTACTTGTCTATCTTATCTCTTATGGCATGAGGGTTTCGGGTTTTGTTCAGGAATTGGATGCCAGTTCCAATTTCCATGAGGATATATCCTTCATTTTCTTTGTTTTTGGTCTTTAATTGGTACATTTTAAGTGTTTTTTATTTTGTTTAGGTTCAAATTGTCTATCTTATCTATTATGGCCTGTGGGTTTCTATTTTTGTTCAGGAATTGGATGCCAGTTCCAATTTCAATGAGGTTGTGTCCTTCATTTTCTATGGTTCTTATGGTTTGAGGTTTAACATTTAGGTCTCTGATCCATTTGGAATTAATTTTTGTGTATGGGGATAGATAGGGGTCCTGCTTCAATCTTCTGCATGTGGTCAGCCAGTTTTCCCAGCACCATTTACTGAATAGGTTCTC